>JAKUBD010000055.1:0-27299 GCA_030563125.1 Metschnikowia laotica
CGCAGTGACTGGAGCAGGAGCCGGAGCCGGAGCCGGCGTGGCCATTGAAAACAAGCACCGACTTCGTGCAAGCGGAAGGCGACGCCGTCTCGCTCAAATTCGGCGACCCCCGCCAACAGGCCAAATTCGAGCTCGGCGTTTGCATGGCCATCTACAAATGGGAAGAGTTGGCTACCGCCGTCGATAATGGCTGGGGTGGTCCTAGTTCAGCCGATAAACGAGACTGGATCTCGGGCATTGTTCTCGATTTATTTGACGAGAAAGCCGTTGATATTGTTTTGATTGAGGAGACTTTGTTGTACGCCATGGTGGACGAATTCGACACGGAAGTTGACAACGATTCGGCACTCGTTATCGGAGATCTCATCATCAAGATTTACAGAGACTGTGCCATGGGAAACTTCTCCCGTGTGGATGAACTTTACGCTCGCTACCAGGAAAAGCAGGCCCGCGGGACTCAAAATGCCCACGTTCACGTGGAAGAGGACCCCCAAAACCCTGATGAGTCTTCTGATGACTCTGACGATACCGACCAATCTGCCGCTGCTCCCGCCCTTGTGGACAATGGAGATGGCATGGACATTGACCAGGCTCCACCTATGCCAGTTGTGGACGATGACGGTTTCGAGCTTGTGCAAAAGAAGGGCCGCAGACGGTGATTACGAGAATAAGGAAAAGATTATGTATCAGAAGATCGCGTTGCGCGATGCTGTAGCTAGATGTCCAAAGAGAGAACGGGAAAAGAGTTGGATTGTTGAGAGCAGTGCTAGGTTGATTTTAGGTTTGAAGGGCACTTAGACATACCTAACTGCGCTCCATTTTGTTACCAATTTAGAGTCTTCTCGGGAACAATGCTCAAACAATGTCCCAGACACTTATCCTCATTCTCGTCTCATATAGACGCCCTCTTCCATCTATTTCTGTTTCGTCGAGTGCCCGATTATTTACATCTTGAGAGAACACATTCGGATTCGGACCAGACAGTCACTTTTTTTCCCCGCCACTCCAGAGTGGCTGGGCTATCTAATTGCTGATGGAATTTCGAGGCGTGTTGGAGCGTGCTCTGTTGAGGGTATTCAACGAATGCAAAGAACTCACCAGATCTCGCTTGGTGAGTTTGGCCCCATCTGTGAGTTCATCCTTCGAATAAAGGCCAGACCCCACTGTCTGGATGCTGGACCGGCTGTTGCTTCGGAAGTCGCTTAGCCGTTTGACGAGCGAGTGGGTGATTTCATTGACATTTGCGTTTTGGCCCGAAGCGCCAAACTTCATTCCGAATGCCGTACCCCCGCGGTCCATGTTTCGAATTTTGAGCAGAAAGAGCCTCGTGGCCGTTTCAGCCCACACGTTTATCGTGACCTTGCTGTCTTCAGCGTATGCTGCGGCCACAGACGTTTTCAGCCAGCTACTACCACGTCCGCCGCTCAAAGACGACCAACCAGACGCGAATTTTCCGAGCTTGGCCAAAGAAGACGAGATATTGGTGATCAAAGACCTTTCGCCGTAGAGGAAAAGTCTCAAGTTGTCCGTTCCGCTGTAAATGTCCCAGTAGAGCATGGACGTGTACCAGCCCAATGATATCACGTTCCACGAAGGTTTCAATATGGGAGTAGGCGAGTCAGGAAGACTATCATGATGAAGTGCCGTCAGATGGTCTCGAAAAATGTCCCTGATGGTGGATTGTTCAATATGTTGCGCAATTTCCAGCGCCTTGCTCTCTGCCATGGCAGGCTTGTCGTCTCGATCCGATAAAATCAACTTGACCACCGGGATCAAAATCGTCAAGATCACGTTGAGCGCATCGTTGCCTCCCCAAGAGCGGCTGACCGGCGCATCTCTTGGGAGTTTTTCTCTGGCTTTGAGCGACATTCCCAACGGCTGCTCAGGTCGCAACGCCGCAAGAAGCTCCTTTAGATCGGAATCCTCGTCTTCCACGCTTTCAACTTTATGACTATCCCTTTTTTCGATTGGCAGCGAAAGACTTCCAGTATTAAAAACCCCGCCGAAGAATCCCTTCTGCTCAACGGTGGGCGTATTGTTTCCTGAGCCATTAAGGGTCGACGTCTGCGTTTCAGATGTCACCGGACGCATCATTGGCGACGACATTTCATTGGTGACTTTGGACATGATGGAGCCTTCATCGTCGCTTGCGCCTTCTTGCTCTTGTTGTAACTCCTCAACCATCATCAATTTTGAAGTTTTGTGGCAAACGTACACGTTGTCAAGCTCGAGAATTGTCGCCTCGAGTTTGGTGTACAAAATTTGGTTAGTGTATAGCAGAAGAAGCAAAAACCCCGCCAGCAGGCAGTTCTTCACTCCGGCAATGCAAATTGCTCGGAGTATCAATGCGAGGAGCTCGGCGTTTCCAGCACTCTCCGTCAAAAACTCCTTCGCTGATAGAACCCGCACAAGATCGGTGATGGATATGCTTGCCAGATACAGAAGACGGGAATAGCGAGCGGATCCAGCAGAGGCAACACCCCGACCTTCGAGCGGCAAAATGTTATATAAGATCTCGGCAAGAACCGGCTGTAGGAAGAATCTAATGTGCGTGGGTAGCAACAGGACTTTCAGGCCGGACACGAGGGTCATTGCAATAGTGGTTTGACATAAGTGGACCACGGCGAGATCTCGGACAGAGCAAGGGCCAAGCACACGGAACTCGGGAGGAAACGCCGCCATAATGCGGTCGGAAATTGGCAGAAGCAATTGCAGACTGAACGATGCATTTGCCGTGAGGTAGAGAAAAAAGTTTGCTGCAATCTTGACGGTGTGGAAGCTCGCAGGCACGTCATGATAGGTGTAGACAATGTAGATGAGGTAAATGGCCAACTTGGGCACGAGTCCCTTGCCAAAGAAGGCCCGGACCGACGAGTTACACTGAAGAAGCTCCCACATGGTGACCATAGCGCTCAGAACGGGCGGCGGACACGTAGATTGCGCTGTTCGTGGGTCGTTAGGGTCTCGGCTAGAAAGCGGCTTGCGAAGAATGCCAAGGAGATGCGACACTAGGAAAGAAACGTCCTGCTCGTTGCTCAAACGGGCAAAAAAGAGGCGTACTGTGTTGACCGGCTTACGATCTTCAGCTGGGGATACCGTAGGCGAAACATCAGACAAGCGGGCGCTAGCCGGCACAGGGTAAGCCACCATAGCCGCCAAAAGCTGCAGCGCCATCAAAACGCAGGTTTGTCGCAGACCAGAGATCACCTGCGCCTCAGGAGTTGACGGAAATTGCTGTGATGCGGCCAGTCCGGCCACACCTTCACGACAGACAATGTTGGTGAGACTGCAGACCATCGTCACCAAAAGCAGCTTGGGGACGTTCGAAACTAGGAGCGTGAGGAATAATGAGCCTTGCTGAACGACCCCAGACACGGGCTGGTAAAACGACAGCGACGCGAGCACAAGAAGCAAGCGAAGAAGGTCGCTGCGGTTGCTGTCGATGTATACGTCCGGCTCGGAGTGCTTACCGGCACAGCCGATGCCTGGTTCCCAGTAGAGCGAGCGGGATGCGGCAGATTGTTGAGTGGTGAAGCCAGGCACGAAGAGAAGTCTCACCAAAGACTCAGCAAGCTGTGGGCCGAGAAATGCCGGCGGATGATGTTGAGACGGTTGCGGCAGCTCCCGTGGAATTTCCAGCGGCGCGGCCGAGAGGGTGTCTGGCTTACCAGAGTCATGCAAAATTCCCGGACCGGTCGAGGAAGAGGGCCCGTTTCCGTGTGGATTGGTTGTGCTGGTCCCGTTCGAGTCCGCTGGACCGTTGGAAGTAGCTGGCGGCAGCAGCACAGCGTTCGAAGGATCTAAGCGGTGGCTCAAGTAGAGAAGCGGCGCCCAGCGTGACTCGTAGTCCTCAAGTTCAAGCAAGAAAGGCAAAAATCGACACAAAAGCCGGGCACAGTTGAGCACGTGGCGGGTGTTCGGAGCAGAAGGGGTCAGAGCCGTCACGAGGCGGGAGCACAACACAAAAATAAGCAGGAGGAAGTTGTCCGGGTTCAGGTCACGAACGTCGGTGATGTCGGCAGCGCTGAAGGTCTCAAACACGTCGCTGGCGGCAGACGGAACGGTCCAGAACACCAGCCAGAACCGGTCGTCGGTGGGTGCGAGAAGCCGGCCCTGGCCGAGCTTCAAAAAATGCGTCCGGAAATTTAGTCTTTCTTCGGGCGACCGCATGGTTTTATATAGATACACAGCACGGCAGCCGGGGTGACTTGTTCTTCGATGTGTCGCTTGTGGTTTGCGGTTTGCGGCCGATTGCCTGCGATGGCTTGTTGGCCGATAGTGATGGTGGTGACGGCATATGCCGGCCTTGATAAGCGGTGGTGAGGTTCGTTTCCGAAACGAACAAGCCGTTCGGGCATTTCCGCTATTTGATTTGTTGTTTCGTTTTTTTAGCTGTGCTGTTCTAGACATGCCGTTGTATTAATTATTGTCTCGCTGTCGGTCCAGCCATTTTCTCTCATACTTCTTTTTTATCTTCCTTCACCTTGCATCAACTTTCTCACTTTTCAACCTTCTTCCTAGGTGAGCCGACGCAGCTTCAGGCTTTCACTGGCACCTGACGCCCTTCTCCGCATCCCTGCAAGCGCCGTGTGGCCCAAGTTCACAGACATGGCCGCACCCTCCTCGGTTAGGTCGGCACCGATATCCTCATTTTGGCCGGCCTCGTACAGATCGGCCATCCCGAGGTCATCTGCATCTCCCGAATTGATCCAGTTTGCCGGCGCCGTGAGGTCTCCCTCGGAGGCAAGCGAATCTGCAGTAATCCACTGGTGGTTTGGTCCAAACGCGTCACTATTGTCGCCCTCCGAATCCGAGTCCTGGTGGAGCGCCGAACATGCCGAGAGTGCCTCGTAAATCTTCATCACACCGTCATTGCGAGTACCAAGTAACGGCAATGTGTCGTCACCACCTTCTGCCTCCGGCTGGAGCACTATTTCCACCGTGACCGTGTAGTCAGATGTCTGGGTGTTTTGCACCATGCTGGACGACAAAAGCTGGAGGTACAACGCCGGTTGAGGCTCGCCCTCTTTCGTGGCATGGAGGACGATCATCGGGTAGGGAAGCTCAAAGCCCACGCTGGCGCCGCTGCTCCAAAGCACCACACTCGTATCGAGAATGTAAATTGCCACGGGTCCGCTTCGTATAAGGCGCTCGGTGTCTGGATGTGGAAGAATGCCAACGGCTTGGGGCAAAGAAATTGAGTATGCATAGCCGCCCGCGTGAAGAACGCTCTTGTCGCCATCCTGCTGGTGGTACGGCGCCGGGTATTGTGCTCGGAACTGGTCCACTGGTAAGGTGTTTTCCACGTTTGGCGGTTGATATATTGTCCGCGGGACGGTAGACATGTTTTGGTGTGGATTTTGCGGGGGTAAAGCGGTTATGTCCAAGAACTGAAAATGCCTCTTTTGCTAGGGAAGCTACTAGGACTCCTTGCCGCTGCTTAGGTGTTGAAAGTTCCTTTTTGTTGTCACTCTGGCAGGCATTCTTCTGCCTCACTGCGTGAGAGCACGTCATGAGCCGCCGCGTACTGCACCGCGAGCGGGCTAACCATAGTGGGTCTTGAAATACACACGTTGCATAGGCCATAAATGGCCAGATAAGCCTGGTAAAAAGCCATGGAGCGTCAGGAGGATAGTTTTAAACCGCCGACAAAAAAAAAAAAAAAGTGGTAGGAAAATAATAAGAGAATGAGGACGAAGGAAATCTAAACAAAACTAGTTCGCCTTATCCCGACAACTTGCGTATGAGCCGCAGAAACACCGGCCCGTGGCCCGAGTTACTATTGATTTCCTTCTTGATGCGCTTCTGTCTCTCCAGCTCCTTCTTCTTGCGTTCTTCCTCCGTAGGCGGCATGGCTTCGTTGACAAGATCGGCCTTGCGGGCGTCTTCGAACGAAGACACGGCATCGCGGAGCCCCTCACGTCCATGCGAGAGAGATCCCTTGGGCAAAATGCCCTCGTTCATGCTCTTCAACCGCTCCACCTGTTCCGACTCCTCTCGTAAAACCTGGTACATCCGGGCCACACGGCCGATAGCCAACACCTTTTTGCGCAATGCAAGCTTCTTTTCGTCAAGTGTAAGCTCCTCGGAAGAGGCAGGCTCGGGTGTTACATCGGAGAACGATGCAGGCGATCTCACAGCCACAGGCGACGTGCCTGGAGTGTTGATGTCGTCCAAAACTGCATCGTCCTCCTCAAGCTCCTCCTCCGTGCAGATGTTCAAGATCGAAACCAACATGTCCGTCACCTTCTCGCCAACGAATGGAAGCGACCACGTGAACACATTCATAAACTGCGGAAGCCAGTATGGGTGTGGCGAACTGTTGAACTGTCTGATATTCATCACGTTGTTCTCGTACTTAAGGACAGCCGCCTTGTTGTTATAACTGTCCAAGTAGTTTGGTGCCGAGAATATGGTTAAAAGCGATGGGAATCCCATGGTTTTGGTCTGCTTATACATTCTGTACCCAGCGTCTTGTGCCTCGTGTGCACGAATGATAGACAACAACCCTGTCTTTTTGAGAAACTGGCACGATGCCTTGTATGTGAACGCGTACGAGCAGCCCCGTACCGTGTTTCTGAGAAACGTGCGGTCGATGTTGTCGTCGTCATAGTCTTCAACAGGGTCGGCCCAGAGCAAATCGCACATCAAGCCTTTCGTGGGGGGCTCTCGGAAACGGTCTAATTCGATCAAGTCATCAAGCGTTTTGAGCTCGGGCGAAATACCGCCGTGGACACAGAAAAATTGCTTGTTCATGATGGCCGCTAATGGCAAGGTGTTGAAAGACGCCAAAGACTCCTCGTAGACACGTTGCGAATACTTGTGTAAGCATTCAGACTTGAAGGTAAAGTAATCTGTCAAGTGCTTACACTCGTGATTTCCACGCAACATCCAGAACAGTTTGGGGTAAGTGAGCTTCAATGAGTACAAGTAGAGTAAGCACTCGATGGAAAACGACCCTCTGTCCACGTAATCACCCAAAAACAAGTAGTTGGTGTTTTCGGGGTCACCACCCACCTCGAATAGCTTCATCAAATCATAGTACTGGCCATGGACGTCTCCGCAAACGGTGACTGGTGCGGGCACAGTCAAAAGATTGGGTTCGGAGCTAAGAAGCCTTGCTGCTCCCTGAAGAATCCGGATGGCCTGGTGCTCGAGCAAACGGCCCTCGTTGAAAAAGTGCTGCTTGAGAAACAGGCAGTTGGGCAACCCATTGGGAAGAAACACATCCGCATCGGTGGGAGTGAATGTCGCAGGTTTGGAAACAGAGGGCACCGCCCGATCCACCGTGCTCACTTGCTGGCCATCTTCGGTGACGAAATGTGGCAATTGGGTGGCTTCGGCTTGGTTGTTTTTGGAAATTGCCTGGATGGCGTTCCGAATTTGCTTTCTATCTTCAGCGGTATGGGAAGACATCGATGATTATTATGGACGATGCTGGCACACGAGTTGAGGACCTGAAGATATGCGGTAATTGTCTTTTTTTACCGTGCTGATTTAGCGGTGCTTGATCTTTCCAAAGTATGGTTCGAAACGTGGCAGGTTGTCGGTGCTTGCAGCAGCTGAGCTGAAACGAGCTTATCGACGCGTGATGGTGTCGGGATGTTTGAAACTGCAGAAAAAGCTATTCTCTGAAGAGCTGGCTTTCGGTCGCTTTCTTTCGCTATCCGCTGAGTGTCGTCGATTCGTTCGCCACCTGGGGGTTTTACCGTGTCCAACAAGGCTTGCCAGGAGAATTAGACTTCTTAGTTAGAGGCGGAGCTGTTCGCGAACATACCAAGCGTGATACAACGCCGCGGTTCCCGCACTGCAGACACGCGTGCTACGTGGGAGGTCGGGTACTCTTATATATTCGAGTTCCGTTTGCGTTTGCGTACACTTACATGCTTGCTGCGTTGCATCCTGTTTCATGTTTTGCAGCTTTGCTAGATTCGGCTGCTTCGGCTGCTTCGTCTGGAGCTTGCGGGGAACGGAAACGGGCTCGGTCACGCGACCATGGTCACGATCTCGCCTACATAGATCGAGAGTAGAGATGGGTACGGGGAAAGTTTTAACGCACCGATCTTCTGGGTTGAATATGTAATATGATCGGAAGCCATAGGGAGTAGGGCTGCAGCCCGGACCCCGATATTGTTACGTCGTCTCACCAAGGCTGATGAGTCGTGGTTTCTTCGAGACCGACAGATTGTTCGTCGCAGCCGCATGCTTACGGGTGGAATGAGCCAAACGTTTATTGTGCAACAAAAAAAAAACTATGAAAAGAAAAGAAAAAAGGGGCCGTAAGACATCCTAAAAAAAAAAAAGTATAACGGAGAGACACGCCGAATGTTTTTGCGGGCCTCGCCCTAGGCGTCGCAGCTGCGACCACGTCAGCGTTCACTTGGCACATCGCCAACAAAATCAGCAGTGACATCTAGCCAGCACAATCATCAGGAAACGTATCATCAGGTCGCTTCACTCATGACATACTTGACGTGGGCAGAGCCGGAGAACCCATTGAAGGACGTAGACGCAGCAGAAGTGTAAGCGCCCAATCCGGGAAAGTACAACCAGTCGCCCACATGCACATTGGCTGAGAGCCTTGCATGAGAGGAAACACAGTCCAAGCCATCGCAGGTAGGACCCCAGACGGAGAAGCCGTGAGATTCGGAATGCTCGCGGCTCTCTTCAGCAAGCGCTTCGTTCTCGTAATAGTGAACACGCCCACCACTTTTCAAAACGCGGGGCTCGGGGTGTTGGTGGTCAAAGAGAATACAGTTGAGATTCCCGTACACACCATCATTGATGTACACCATCGCCTCCATGCCATCTTTTGCACTGTCCAAGTCACGACGTGCAATGACGTGGGTAGCCAAGGTGAAGGCATCCGCCACCATGAATCTTCCAGGCTCAGCAATGAACCTCACTCCTTTCTGCTCAACGTAGCTCAGTGGAAAAAACTTATCCAAAGAGCAGTTTACCATTTCGGCCGACGCGGAGAACGTCGACCGCTCAAATCCTCCACCAATGTCCAAAACAGTCATGTCGAGACCAAGCGCCTCGGCGCTGTCGAAGACCTTGCGTGCGTCTCTGACTGCCTTGTACATTGACTCAAAATCTGTAGCCCCCGATCCAACGTGAAACGCAACACCTTCTGCGCTAAGGCCCAACCGCTTGCACTCGGGCAACAATTCGTTGACTGCAGTGTCCAACGAGCACCCGAACTTGGTGGATAACCTGCACTGTGCGGTTTCGTCATCGGTGGCTATACGGATCAAAACCTTGCACTCCGGGTGGAATCTGCTCAACTTCACGAGCTCGTTCCTGTTGTCCACAGTGGTCAAGTTGACATTCGAATCCTTGGCGTGGCGAATAAACGAGTTGGTCTTGCAGGGGTTGGCATACACAATAGTGGATGCATCGAAGCCCAACTTCAAGACCGTATCGATCTCGTTTTTGGACGCACAATCGAAATGGGCGCCCATGTTTCCTAGCAACTGCAACAAAACCTTGTCCGTGTTGCACTTCACAGCATAATGTGCGTGCACACGGGGCAACTTCTCCATCCAGAGCTCGTACGAGCGAACAACCTGGCCCAAGTCGGCCACGAAAAACGAGTCTTCGTCGCCGGCCGCACAGGCATCGTGGTCGATTTTCTCAATTTCCTCGACCAACGCTTCGCCCACTAAGAGCTTGGAAGCAACGTCAGGACAGCAGCCCTTCACGCCAGCTACCTTGGTGCTCGCATTGGTGCTGTTTCCAAGATGCTCATGGATTCCATAAAGCAATTGTTCATAGCCGTTCTTCTGGTTCAGAACGGGTTGATCATTGTTCAAGATTTCAATTGCTGGTGCCATAACTAGTCGTACGGTTGCTTCTTTTCTAGCCAGGGGGGTTTTGATGTTTTCTATTTTTCTGTTTTGAGGGCGTTTGTGCTGTTGAATCGATTGCTTTTGTAATCGGACAAACGAGCACGGGAACACAAATGGAGGATTGGGACCTTGGACCTTTTCTATCTTAAACTCACTGGTCGTGTGAGTTTTTCTGGGCGGAACTTCAAGCGGCAGCTCTCGTTAATGAAAGGGTCTTTCTGGAAAGAAACAGTGGTTGAAAAAAAAAAAAAAAGACAAATCCTGGGCCGCAATTTCTTGCATTTCGCACAGTAAGATGCGCAACTAACGCGGCAACGTCTTTCTCGCAGTCGCTTCAAAGGCCGAGCATTACCAAATCTCATTTGCTAATAAACGCCAATGCTACAACTCTGAAACATGCCTGTGGCCATCTCGCAACCTACTTGCCACCGCCATGAACGGTCTTGCCGCGACACGTTCTAGCCCGCTCGGCTGTGCATGGCGCCTAGCAATGTTGATGTTCCTCAACGTTTTTTTCACTGCTTTATAACAACTCGGCCTTGGCGTGCTTCGCGCCTCAATGCACTCCATCTGCATCTATAGCTCGATGAGCGGCTCCGGTTCCGATTTATATCTCGTCAACTCCTGGGGCTCACACAGATCCACGTCATCCTCCCGCTTGTCCTCTTCCTCTTCTTGCTTCTGCTCGAAGTCCTTCATCGACGGAAATCTCTGCGACGCATGTTCATGGTGACTGGCCCCGACATCATTCTCCGCCTCTTGTTCGTAGTCTCCTTTCAATGGTGGGTACCTGCTTGCCACGCTCTCGGTCTCGCTCTCGTCACTGTCTTCGGGTGGACTGGATGGTTCTGTGAAATATGGCGTCCTTCTGGTCTCTATTGGCCGTCCGGCCATGAAACCAGTGCCATTTTCAAGAGGGTACGGAATGCGTGTGTGCGACGAGGATGATCCTTGGGATGATTCGACTTCGGCGGCACTTCCAGAAGTATGTTGGGAGCTCAATCTGCGTTGAGGAGTGGTTCCGCCCTGTGGTGGTCGTGGAGCTTCGGCCGTGGGCGGTGCCGGGCCAGCCATTGAATATCTCATTCTGTTGTCGCATTGTGTCCCGTCGGCTGCGCCGGCATCGACGCTGGCACTTACGCTGGAATATCCGGTTCCTTGGGGAGACATGTACTCATGCGCGCGAGGCTGGAATCTTCCTTGGTCGTATGCATAGTCCAGGTTTCTGTTAGAGTGAGGTGCTGCGCCAGGGCGGCTGTATTGAGCCGAAGGCAGATATGTTTCAGGTGGACCCTGTTGTGAGTGCCGTGAGCCACCGGTGGTTTGCGCAGAAGGTGCTGTGGGCTGTTGTTGCCCGTACCTTTGGCTCATCTGAAAGTCTGGAGCATCGTACCGCGTGGGCAGAGAGACTGTGTGCTTTGAGTAAGCTTGGTTGAGCTTGGCCTCCAAAAACTGGTCGTATAGCCTGGTGATTGTATTGATTTTGCTGTTCATTTCCAAAAAGAACTCGTACTTTTCGATCGAGTTGCGGAGGGCACGGTTCAACTTTGGCTTCAATCGAACAACCTTGTTATGAAGCTCGCTGAGATTCAGATCATTCAAAATTTGCATCTGCTTTGAGCGGTCGCTTTTCACGCCGTTCATCAATTGTATGAAGAGGCTGATGTCCTCCTCCTCTTGCGGAGTCAAATCGTAGATCCTAATGGCATCGGCTTCGTTTCTTGTAGGAAGTGCCGTGGAAACTTGCAGGGTAGACGACTGATTGTGCTGCGGCTGGTATGGGAACGATTCATGGCCTGATTGCTGCTGCGGCTGCTGCTGCTGATGCTGGTTGGGCTGGCCCTGAGTGTGATGATGCTGCTGATAGGAACTCTGTTCTTCTGATGATGCAGTATTTGCGGCAGTCGGCGCGTTGTATGCATAAGGATTGGTGTCGAACGGCATGACATTCAGGTAGAAGTCAGAATCTTCCTGGGCGGAGGGCGTCTCGAATGGGTTTTGCACAGTTTGTTGCAGGGAAGCTTGAGGGGGAGCCTGGTCGTGATGCTTGACATCCGCCAAACTGGCGGCGATGGCGGCCTTAATGTCGTCATCCAACTCTTCTTCACCAACGGAATCACTTTGAGGCGGTGCGGTGGTTGGAGCCAGCAGCTTGTAAGACGCAGGGACGGCAGAGTCTTGCAAGCTCAACTCGATGGCCTTGCGCAAATCGTCGTCGTCTTCTTCGTTGGGCGCCGAATGGGAAGAAGAGTGTGGCCGGGGCGCGCCAAGTGTTTTAGACGCCTGGGTCAGCTCGCCGGGCTTGAACTTCAGGTAACAGTCGTCACACACACGCACGGCGTCGGTGATACCGAGGGAAACGAGCGGGATGTTCTTTTCCGAGTGGGTCTGACAAAACACGCCGCCGCAGGCCCGGCAGTGGTGCTTTCTGTTCATCACGGAGAACGGCAGGTAGCAGATCATGCACTCCTTGCCGTCGACCCAGTCAGGCGGCGTCTCGGTGTCAACGAAGTTGCCGGCGATGCTGGTGATGTGCGGGTCCACGTCGGGAAACTCGTAGTTTTGGGACACGAGGCTCTGGTGGACACGGTCCAACCTGCTTCCCTTGAGTTTGGCCCCCAAATACATCCCCCACTCTTTGACGAGTCGAAGAATCTGTGATCCGATTGCGTACTTGGCCTCGGACGAGTACGTTTTGTAGTTTTTCGTGTCGTAGTGCTGGCGGAAAATGAAGTCGACAAGATAGTCCATGAAAAACTCCGAATTGATCTCCTGTAGGAATGCCGAGCCTCCGTTCTTCACGCAAATGTCACAAAGCTTGAGCGTGCTCGATAACGTGTTGGGGTTGCGGTATACTTTGGCGAGCCGCTTGCGGAGGCACCGCATGGCGTCCTTTGGCGGGACCTTCTTGCTGCGGATCAAATCGGTGATCTCCATCGCCGTGGCCATGTCCAATTCGCCATTGGGGATGGTGGACGAGGTGGCGGTCTCGATTTTGGCATCGAGCTCTGATGCCGGATCGGCGGATCCGAACCAGGACATTTTGGGTGGCTATTTATAATCTTTTTCGGGGCGGGAAGGCGGGTCCGGTCTTGTATTTCCTTAGGCCGGTGGCGTTGGAACGGACTAGGTGTATTGTCTCTATCAGGAGGCAAGAGGTGACGTTAGTGAGGTGGGGCTGAAGCAGTGTGCGGTGTGCAGTACGACGATAACCGGGACTTCAAATAGAAACAAGGTGGCGAGGAAGATGTCTGTGCTACGGGTTTTTCTGTTTTTTTTTTTTTGTTGTTGTTGTTGTTGTTCTTGTTGCTGTTGCTGTAGTTTGCTGCTGTTTTCATATTCTTTTCGATTTTTATGAAGTGATTGTATTTGATATGACTTTCTGTGTCCCCTGTGCAAATCGACCATGATTCGGTGCGGAATCTGGTCCACGAAGCAGCGAGGACAGAAGAGTTCGCCAGAGGCGTGGAGGTGAGATACAAGAAAGCACGGTGGCTCTCGAAGCCTCTTGTCCCCTCTCCGCCTCGGTTGAATGGTACCGGAAGCGGTCGGATTCTGCTTAGCGAATGACAAAGGCGGCAGAGGAAAGACCCAAGACAGCAACCGCGGCCCACCAAAACATGTCAAGCTTCGGGTTGGAGAAGTCACGCACCGCGTTCGTTCTGTATTGGTTTTCCAACGATCTCTTGACGCGTCTTCTCAACGACAGAGATGTCTCGGACGCAGAGTCGGTCGGGTTGAGCGCAGTGGTGGGCAACATCGTAGGAGGCTTGTAGGCCAAGTACAAGGGCTGCATGGCGGAGCCGTCAAACTGGTAGATTTGCAACACGTAACGGCCATGGTAGTCAGATACAAAGACCTGGTACTTTTCGAACCACGTCAGCTGCACGTACCGCGAGTATGTGGCTTGGTCTGCGCTATCGCCACAAGGATCACTCAACACCTGTCTGCCATCAACAGCAATCGGCGTGAGCACGAGGGATCCGTTGGACAAGAGCTCGTAGGTGCCATGCTGGTACGTCATAGATGCAATGGCACACGAGTGGTTGCGCGAGTTGGAAGTGATTCTGTACAAGGCCTCCTCGTAGTAGCCGTCCTTGGTGAAGGAGTACGAGATGCCTGGAAGAGCAGGCTCGATGATGAGCTCGTCCACAGGGTCGTAGTAGCCGGGTCCTGTGAACACAGTGTTGGACTTGGACGTCCACGTGCCCTCCAACTCTTCCATGTTGGGTTCAGCGAGGACTAGCTGTAGGAACGCTAAGAGCAGGAGCCAGAAAAGCATTTGTGTGGTTGGGTGGGTGTGGTTGTTGCGGGGAGACAAACGGCCGAGCAGCTAATGGACAAGGCGGGTTTCGAGAAGCACGCCTTTTTATTCTTTACGCTCTGCGTTGGCGAAAGACACGGCTGCAAAGAATTCTCGACGATGTTTCGCAGAGAGCAGAGGGGATCAAACGGTCAGACCGGGGCGAAATCAGGAGGACCGGTGGCTGGAGCTCGGGGACAACCGGGCGAAACAGAAACACGCGGCACTTGGGACAGGCAGGAAATCAACTGCGTCGATGCAGATCAAGGCTTCACGAGACAAACGGAAGAAGGGTGGTAGGAAAATGGTGGAATCCTCGCGGTGATGTTTCGGTGGTCTTGCTCCTGTTCCTGCAGGTCATCAGATGATCTAGGCTGTGGAAGCGCGCTCTGCAGGACCAGAGCGAGCCGCCTCTCCCATGTGGGCCCGGCACGACCTCTTGATCGGCTGTGCCTCTTTTCGCGGTCACCATTGGTGTCAGTTTCGAGTGTGTATCCTCGCTGCCTTTGTTACTCTTCTTCATTGTAGTCTGAATTTTGCTTCCTTGACCTCTTGTATTTTTTCCTACGTTTCCTTCGGGCCTCCGATGATGCGACTCGGTTCTTTTTTTGCTGTCATTCGAGACGCGTGTCGTTATTTTCGTTTCTATAAACTCGCGCGAACGGACTGAGCTTGCGTCCTGGCGCTCATCTTTTCGGCGAAACAGCTATGCGTGAGCACGCACGCGCTGGTGGATGTGCACTGCTGAATGCGCTGCTGAATTTGCGCTGCTGAATTTGTGCTGCTGAATGCGCTGCTGAATGCGCTGCTGAATGCGCTGCTGAATTCGCATTTCTGAATTTGCATTTCTGAATTCGCATTCTGAATGCGCTGCTGAATTCGCATTCTGAATGCGCTGCTGAATTCGCATTCTGAATGCGCTGCTGAATTCGCATTCTGAATGCGCTGCTGAATTCGCATTCTGAATGCGCTGCTGAATTCGCATTCTGAATGCGCTGCTGAATTCGCATTTCTGAATTCGCATTTCTGAATTCGCACTGCTGCATTTGCACTGCTGAATTCGCATTTCTGAAATTGCGCTGCTGAAATTGCACTGTGCGATATGCAATGCACGCGCCAGTCTTGTTTGGTCGTGAAAGTGTCGTAAATGGCACATGGCGGCACCAGGGCCCTGGGAAGCATGCGTATCGTGAACCTGCTGCTCCTTAATTGCAGTGTTTCCAGTGAACATCTATCCCCACACTGCGACGCCGCGTGCGGGCCGGGGCTTCGGCAGCTGGAGCGCCGTGTTTCCGCTCCAACTTGAAGCTCTCATCCTCGCTGGTGGGCGTAATGAGGCCCATCAGACGATCGTGATCAAATATGTCTGCCTCCTTGGACGAGCTCGTGCGCAAGCTCGATTGACTCCCGTTGCTTCGTGTGTATATCGAGTGCAGTGGAGGGTATAATGGGGCTGGGTACTGGTGGGCGCCACAATGGGGTGGTTCGAATGGAGGCGTTCTGGAGGCACCGCACGATCTCCTGCTCCACATCATCGCTGCACACTCGGCGCTTTGGGTCTCTACCTTAAGGTTCCGGGCTGCTTCACGTTCCGTTCTGCGATAAACATCGTGTGGATAATCACTGGCGGCGCCGGCGCTAGCGCTGGTGACGGCAGTGGCAGCAACAATGGGAAATGGAGCCTCGCATGGTGGAGAAGCCAGCGTCGACGACAACAAAGAACCAAAGCTGTGCCCACGGCTCCGGCTCTGGTATTTGGGAGGTGTGGGGTTGAACAACAGTGAGTACACCATTTGTGGGGCCCTCGTGTTGAACAACTGCAAGAGGTTCGATGATGCGTTCACGATGGCACCCGCCAACCGCCGGTGGATTTCGTCGTAGGTGCTGTGGCTGTAGCCAATCAACTCGAAAATGCCAGCGTGATTCAATCTCTGGAAGCGTGCATCTCTTTCGTGCAACAGGAAAGTGGCATTGAACATGTCGACCACCACGCGAGCAACGTCCACGGGGTCGTATTGAACGAGGTCATACAGGTAGCAGGCAGCGTAGGCCATGAAGCGCTTCGCTTGGAAGCACTCGCCGATTCTATCGTCGGACAAGTCCTCCACGGCACACTTGAGCTCGCACGATTCAACCATGAAGTCGTCAATGCAGGGCTCCGTGACGTTCCAGTCCAACGCCGCCATGATGTGCAATTCCATTTGATTGAACATTGTGGCAGTGTAATTGCATCTGGACCCGCAGAGCCGGATGAGCTCCTTCAATTTGGGCAAGCGGTAGCGTTCGGTGGGGCCTTTGAACCGGGCACCGCAGCCGTAGCCCAAGTCAGCGATGGTGGAGACGCCATGGTCTAGACGGTCGGATTGGATGTTGGCGAAATGGTTGTTTCCACCGTGGACCTTGGCCGCAACCCAGAGACAGGTGGTGATGACGAGCTGGGCCTGGTCCAAGAGCACCACGCGCCTCAGGCAGTAGCGGTCAAACAATTTCACGGCACGGCAAAAGACAAACGGCAAGATCTTCAAGCGCATCAGCATCTTCAACACAAAATCCACTAACTTGGACCGTATGACGGGAGTAATGTGTGGCTGGTTCATCATCAACTTCATGTTGGGGCGCGTGGCCTCCTGTGTGGCTTGCATGGCAAGCACAATGTCGCGGGCGTATTCATCATTCGCCAGTTCGTGGACGGCGATTTCCGAGTGGTAGAGTTCTCGAGGGTAGTGGTATTGGTTGATTGTGATGGGGCCCTGTTGATAGGAGCCGTATACCTTGTTGGGATGCAGTGAGTGAGGCATGTGTTGCATTTTTGATGAAAAGTAAGTTTCAGCTGATGGACACCAGCTGGATGGAGGTGAATGATAAGATAAGCGGGAATGAGCCGACTCAAATAGTGATGGATGGAAACAAAGTTATGCAAAATAGAACAAAATGGCCGAGGCAGTGGAAAACGTGCAAAGAACAAATGAAGTAAAATTAATCTGGCGTGGGATATGTGCTGCAAACCCGGGCACTGCAGAACTGACGGTGATTGGAAGCAGCCGGTGAGGCACGACAAAAAAGTGGCAGGCGGAACAGTTGGAGAACGACACCTCTGAGGAAAAAGCAGGCAAGGTGGTTCGGGGGAGGAGGCCAGAAATAATAAAGGGAGCGAGGCAAGCGGAACGATCAAACGGCGGGAACACAGGTAGAAGAGTTCAGCGTAGCACGCAATACAAAAGTCGAAAAGTGGAGGGGACCCGGCCACAAAAGAAATCGACACAAGTTGTAATATCGAGAAGATGAGAAAGTGGACGAAGAACATGTAATTATAAGAATGGGCCCAAGATTGAAATGCTAGGCCATCTGCAGCTGCGAGCCGCCGCAGCTGCATGAAGCATTCAGCAGACAACAGAAATGTGCATCAAGAATTGTGGCAGCCGCGAGCTGTTGTGCAGAAGCCGCATGTTGCCGGTACAGATCGCGCTGCACATTCTTTGGTGCTCTCCACTTACCGCTAACCGAGACAAGGTGCATGCATGCCCTAATAATCGGTCTAAACTTTCCCGCCCGTCAAACTAAAATTCTCTTGGTTTTCCAATTATCCTTTTCTAGTTCAACCTATTGGTCTAAGAAATGGGACCATATGTGGCTCTCAATTAGGAGGTTTTTCCGAGACCGGCTGGGCCTACCGGCTGGGGCCCTCTGTCTCTCTCTGTCGGTCTTTTGTTTGTGGATGCTTGTATTGGTTGCCGATTTGGACAAAGAGCCAAAAAAGCCAGGCTCTTTGGCCTTCTTCACAAGTACCCTTGCCACTCGTTTTTGCCTCCGAAACATTTGTGTGACACGGCCATTTACTGCGTTTCACGGGTAAGTTGCAAACGCCCCAGTGGTCCAGGGGCTGGCCACAACAAAGCGAGAAAATAGATGAAACAAGACAGCGGCCCAGCGGTTATTTGGACTATGCCTTGACGGAGAGCAGCCATCGCCAAAGCCTGACGCCTCTCGCCGCCGCCACCAGCACGGCGAAGCCGGCCGGTGTTTCTGCTCAGTGTGTCCGAGTGGCCCGTGACGAGCGGCCCCGAGTCTCTGTGCTTCGTGTTTAATTTTTGTGACCCGTTACGTTTGCGTTGTGTTTGCGTTGTGTTTGCGTTGTGTTTGCGTTTGTATTTGCGTTTGCCCTTGCGTTTGTGTTTGCGTTTGCCCTTGCGTTTGTGTTTGCGTTTGCCTTTGCATTCACGGTCAAATTTGGAGGGATTGTCTTGATTGGGAAGTTTCTTACCGTTTCCAGTGAGCTGCTCGTGAATCTAGGGTGCCTTGGTAGCAGACGTGTCGAGACGCTGCTTGTCACTGAGGAATGCACCGCTGGAGACGCACTTGCGACACTTAGCCCTGCATTCTCCCATACCGTCTCGATCTTAGCCATGCCATATGAGACGATTGCTCGAAACCAGCTGTTGCCGCTGTGCCTGAGATAACGAGGACCCGCTTGCGGCTGTCCGCAGCATTCATCAGAGGACGTTGGAAACACGCCGTCCACCCAGTGCCCGGACCCCGGGGGCTCGAGAAGAACCTCGGCCCCTCGGCCACCCTTCGCGCTTCCCTCGGCGGCCTCTACTCACCTCACTGTGTGCGGCCGTGCGGAAACGCACCTCCGCTTATTTCCGCAGCTTCCCCTTACGTTGCCGCAGCGCATCACCCGCCGGTGCGCTTCATTCTCTTGTGGCCGCGGCAGTCCATCGCGCAATACACGAGGACTCCAGCGAAACTCTGCGGGGAGGGGTTTGGGATTTTGGTCTGGAGTTCTGCCGGAGAAACAGCACCCCAGCACCCCAACATCCCAATTCCCAGCACCCCGACATCCCAGTTCCCCAGCACCCCGACATCCCACAGTGTCAGTCTGGGAGGCTTTGTGCCGTGCGCCGACAACATGACTTGCAATCTATGACGACACCCATTCTTTCTGGGTGCTCTGGTTCAAAGCCTCGCGCGCCATATGCTCCCATCCACACCTCGCTCCCATACACGTTTCCGGTGCAGGAGTCTATTGTCCCGCGCGGCCGTACGCTCTGCCAAACTTTGTTCAGAACCAATTCCACCAATTGTTCGCCCACCGCAGGGCGGCCAGGTGGCGCTTTCCACTTGTCAACACTTTTGCCCTTCAAAAAAAAAAAAAAGCGTCCCCCTTCGCTGCGCTCTCATTGACGGGCCGCCCGACCATGCCAAGCGCTGCTCATGTTGCAACGTACTGTCTATGTGGCAACGTCCTGCCACGCCCGCTCATTCCGAAGCTCATAATCGGCCACCGAGAATGCGGCCCCCAGTGGCTGTTTCCTGAGAAGACATGGCTCCACCTCACGACGCTATGGCAATCGGAGACCCGAACAAAAACAAGCCCGCTATTCATTTTTTTTTTTTTTTCTTCTTTTTTCTACTTTTCTCCAGTTCCTGTCGCGATGACGAGGCTCTGAAATTGTGCGAGGCGAACTTCCTTTCGCTTGCCTGATTCCAAAATGAATTTCGAGGTCCTGAGGTTTTCGAGACGTTCCTCCGAAAATTCGCCTACTGCCGTTCCACTAACTGCTCCACCCGCTCCTCTGTGCGACACTGCTTCGTTTCTCCAAGCGAGCGCTCTGTTTATTCTTCAGTTCTTTCCACCCTCCATACCGCAGTACCTCTCGGTATTGAGCGGCCCACGCCGCCTGCGGCCCCTTCGGCTAGTGGAAACAAGCCCCCAAAATAAGCGCCAATCCCGAAGGCCTGCCACTACTTGAATCATTCACATAAATGTAAAACACATAAAACGATTATAGCTTGTACAATGACATATCAACTACAATCTCAAACCGTGAAGCGACACAACAGCTACAATGCTGACGCGGCATACTGACTCTGGGGCCCCTCAAATCTCGCGCAGAGGACCTGAGCAGCCGATACCAAAGATCGAAAATTTTCCTTTTTGTCCTGCAGATGCCGCGCGTACATAGCCGATGGTGCGCACAGCTTTAGAGGCACAGGAGACGCGCAAAATGGTTTGGTCCCTGACGTAAATTTCGACGAAACGGGTGGACTTTGACCCGATTCGGACGCTGCTGGCCTCAAGGCCGCTCGGAGTGCCACAAAGGCTCGGTGCCCAGCTGCGTCTTAATGCGCTTCCCCTGCGGAACGCACAGACGTTGAGGCCAGATCCATCGTTCTCCGCACAGCATTTCATGACTTGCTGACTGTGTCCGCACCCCGGTCTTTTGCCTGGTCCCGACTATCACAATAAGTTGGCCATTGAGCAGGGCAAATTGAGCAGGACGAATTGAGCAGGACGAATTGAGCCGCCAGATTCAAACTGGCTCCATGTAGCCCCTCTATCTTTTCTCTAACTTGTCTGTTCGAGCCCTCTTTTCATCTCAAGTACATGGCCCTTGCGCTAAGCCGTGACCTGCGTCTGCACGGCCTAATCGTGCCTCTCGCATCAAGAAACGCCACCGATCGTGCCGACACTTGGGCAGCATGCATGCGTTGCGTCCCGTTTACATAAGGTTGCCTTGAAGTCCATCGTGCGTCGACATTAGCGAATCAGCGGCAGCTCCCAACGGTCGAAGCCGCCACGTTTTCCAGATTTGCCGTGCTTGTTACATCCATCACACTAGATGGTTGGACAGCATCGCAGGAACCGTGCAATGTGCGTCAATAGTGAGGTTGCCGTCCTCGGCTATTCCTTCGCAAATACACTCGTCAATAATAGCATCCCAGTCGCTTGCGATAACAAAGTACAACTGGCTGAAAGAAACGAATATCAAAGCAATAATCATTCCGAGCCAGAGTCCGACAAGCTCCAATTGGAAGTAAAATGCAAACAAAAATGCAAAGGGCAACGCAATGAAGTAATATGACACGATGTTAAGAATTCCTCCAAGCTTTTGTCTACCCTGGCCTCGCAAAATACCGCCAGTGACGCACGAGAGGAAATCGTTAATTTGGTAGACGGCACCGATGATCAAAACTGTGGAGGCGATTTCCAAAACGCGTTGGTCGGAGGTGTAGAGCGAGGCAAAAAAGTCCCGAAACGTGAAAAGCACTAACGCATTGAGACACCCAAACGCCAATGCAACATAAATCGCCGCCTTGGTTGCAATCAACGCCGCCTTCCTGGACGCAGCGCCAATGTACCATGCAATTCTAGTGGACGCCGCGATTGAAAGTGCAAACGGAATCTGGTAAAGCAAAACACAGGTGGTGGATACAATGGATTGCGCTGCCAACACGTCGGTGCCAAAAGAAGAGGCCGTGAATGTTATGATTTCAAACGCAAGCCACTCGGCCTCCACCATCATCACACCTGGAACGGACAAGTTGATGATACGTGACCAGTTCTTGAAGTACACGGCATCGGTGAGCCGCTGGCGAGGAAGACATTGGTAGCCATTGACCCAGAATGTGTATGCCAAAAGACTGAAGCACATGATCCAGTTGGTGATCACCACCGACAATGGTGCGCCCACAAATCCCAAGCCAACCACGCTGTTCCACACCAACGCATAGTTGAGGAAGGCGTTCAAGGGCGCACACACGAGCAACACATAAGTGGAGGCGTGGAAAATGCCCTGCGACTGCAAAAAGTGCTTCAAGTTTTCAAACACAATGAAACCAGGCAAGCCGAAGGCCAACACCCGCAAATACTCGCTGGCCAAGAGCACCAACTCGTGCTTCTCGGGCCCGATCAAGAAGGTCAAAATTGGCAGGGCGCCAAACACCCACAACGCAAAAATGGGCACATACAAAAGCATGAGGATGTACGTACACCGCACGAAATGCAAACCCACCGTGTTGTTGTCCTTCCGCCCGTAGGCTTGGGCACAGAGAGTGTCCAAACAAGTCGACACACCCTGGATTATGGCGTAGCCACTGATGTTGGCAGTCATGGAAGACAACGAAACAGCCGCGAGCTCGTTGGAGCCCAAGCGGCCCACGGAAAACACCGACGCCACAGTAAGCGAATACTGCAACAAGAACGTGACCACGAGCGGAACAGAGTACTTGGCCAACACGGAAACCTCGCCTGAAAAGTCCGTTTCGGGCTCTTTCAAAATGGCAGTCAGGTGCACCGACAAAATGTCCTGGACCGATGTGTCAGCGAAGTTGGACATGTTGGAGCGTTGCACAGAAAGCGCATCACCCCCAGCGTGGCCGGGCTTGGACCGCACGGATGTCAAGGTAAACAGCGCAGGCATTTGGTTGGTGCCCACGGACGCAATGGACGCTCTCCGTTTTTGGACATACGCAACGATGTCCAGATCGGCAATGTCCGAGGCAAAAGACGCTCTCAGCGTCTGGGGCACGAGCCTCGTGCGTTCGTCGGAGGGCTTGGACATGGTCAAGTCTAGATGCGTTGATCGTATCGTATCACCTAAATCGAGAGCCTATGCGGGGTGGGTGCGAGGGGTTGTGATCCGGTGAGTCGGGGCTTGGATACGGAATTGAGCCGGTCGCGCGAGAGAGGACTGAAACACGAGGATGCTCAGCGACAGCAAAGGGCCACGGAAGAGTCACGAAAGTTGTGGTGGATGTTGATGGTGGAGAGCACTCCGGAAGTGATTTGGGAGATTGCGCCCGTGCATGAAATCGCGCGCGGCGTGCGGTGGTGCGGTGCGCTAAAACGTGCTCGATTTGGTAAACAAATACGGCGGTGCTCTGACTGGTCCTTTTTCATTGGAAAGACCAGCGGAGTTTTTCTCTTTGAGTCGGTCTTTGAAGGCTCGAGACAGACGCGTTAGTGGTTTTCCGGATGGGCCTTTACACGCTTTTGTTTTTGCAAATCTTCTTTTCGGTCCCTCTCTCCACCCTCTCTCGATATCTCTATATTCCTTCGTGATCTCTGCGTCTTCCCTTGAAATCTTGCTTTGTTCCCCGACCCGCTCCTTCCTTCTCTTTACTTCCTTTTTCTTCTCTTCTTTTCTCTTATTTTTTCTTCTCTTTTCTTATTCTTCTCCTCTTTCCTCTTCTCGTGCCTCTTTTTCTCGACACCTTTCCTCGCTCATGTCCCCTACCCCCGGCGCGTCTTCCAAGTTCTTCTGTTGATCTTTACATATTTTTCGGTTGATCTTTACATCTACGAAGCAAAACGTGCCCGAATCAGGATGTTGTTTTTGCGGCTATCTAAAATTTACCCCGAAGCAAGTTGACCACCATATCCTTACCCGTAAACCAAGCGGTTCTGTAGAACGAGTAGAAGTCCAACGTCAGCGAGGCCACAGAAACAAATCCGAAAGGCAACATGGCCGGAATCCATCCCTGGGCCAATTCCAACGCATACGCTTCGCTGGGCATCGAGTACTGCTTGACGTGGCCCTTTTGTAAGTGGTGCTGGTCGCCCGGGTAGTACACTTCCGGCTTGACTGCAGTAGGGTAGGCAGCCTTCTGGTGACCAGTCAAAATCGTAAAGTAGTCGTCGGCATAGTGCACTCCCGTGTGACCCTCGGTGCCCACGGCAGATCCAAAGAAGATTAAGTATTCACTGATGGACGCATGCAAAATAAACATGTTGCCCATGGCTCCACCGGCGTTGTTGAACACCCAGTCGTCAAAGTTGAGGTCGTTGATGATTCCGGGGTACGCCTGCTTGATTCTTGGAGCCAACTCCATCATGATGGCAGTGGCATTGCCATCGGGATGGTTGACCAATGTCTCTTGCACCAATGTCTGCAAAAGCTCTTTGTCGAAGCGGAATTGGGAGGGAAGCCACGTGTGGAAGCTGGCCTCTAGGATGGCGTACACGGCCACGGCGATGGCAGTGAGTTTAAACCACATAACGAAGGAATAAAGACGGGTATGTAGGTGTTTTTGTGAGCTTGGGTGCCAAACGACATATACGACGGTTCTGCATCCGCCGGCGGTGAATGTGGAGTCACGTGATCTTTTCGGGCGCCGAGCCCATCGCCGGCGGCGCGGCGGCAGACTCCGACGCTGGCGCTGATGAAGGCACACCACCTGTTTCTGATTCGGACGTTTGGGGTTCGCCTTGTGTTTGTTTCACAAGAGCCTCGCATTTGGCGGCCCCGCTGTTTCACTTGTGTTTCAGAATGAGCCTGTTTTTCAGTCTTTCATGGCCGTCGGCGCGAGGCCCATTTCATCAAACCCGACGGTACCATCGATTTGTTTCTGTCGAACTCAATGATCTTTCGGGCCATTCTCTGTTGCAAAAGAGCCGAATTTCTTCTTTCTTTCTTTCTCCTTTTCTTCCCCTCTCTCCCCGTTCTTGTCCCCTTCTCTTTTCCATTCTCTCCGGTTCTCTCTTTCCATTCAACTCTTCTGGCACGCCTTTCACGCGCGCCATCATCATCAACTCCACCTTCAACCCCCAATGATATACTACAAAAACGCCCTACAAAACGCCTTTGATCCGAGCCAGCCATGGTTGGACCGCGGCAATCTTCTTCAAGACCTTCTCGAATCCTTCCCTGTACCTTTGCCCGATGTTGGCTCCGTGACTTCGGCCATTCCTCCGCAATCGCCGCAGTCTGAACTCGCCGCCGCGGCCATTCTCATGGAAATCGAACTATTGTTGTATTTTTCTGTCCAGAATCCTGAAGCGGCCCATGTGACCCTGCTCTTCGACTCTGTGGCGCCAGTGATCGCACTCTCCAGGCCGGGAAGCGAGGCTCATCTGTGGCTCTCTGTCAAGTATCATGACTTGCTTACGGATTTCCATTTTCTTTTCAGCCCCAGTAGAGGCAAACTCTCGTTAGTGGACTTGGTCACAAAGAAAATCAACAGCACAATTACAGACGGCGTCTCCGATTCGCTCCGAAAACACTTGCATCTCAAAATTCTCGTCTATTACTTGCTTAGTGACCCCGATGCCCGGAAAAACAGCGTCCGGCAATATGTAATGGCTGATGGCGAGAGCGAAGCCGGCCTTCCTCTTGAAATTTCGCTCTACTGGAGCTTCGAACGCCGCCTAATTCTGTTTGCGCAGTATCAGACCTTCGTATCCTTTCTCCATGGCCACTCATACGCATTTCCTCGTGTTCTAGAGCTCAATCGCCAAGCACTTCTTCGGAACTACATGGCCATCAACCTCAGCCGCCTTCCCGAGTACTACAGCACGATCCATATTGATCTTGTGCCGGTGCTCCTTTCCCTCGAAGACACACCAATAGACATCGAGGACATTTTATACGAAATGGCCGTAAGGGGCAGGTTCTCAGACGGCGCTTCCATCGATCAAAAAACGAGAACGCTTCATTTTGGCAGACACCAGAGCAGCTACGACGACTTTAACACCCACATCAGGCGAGTTCATGACGCCGTGGAACAAGTGTCTTCAGGCTTAGAGTCTTCAAACTGAATAAAAACCATAATGTTTATTTTATATGGATCTCAATCGAAATCATGGCGCATGTAATGCTTGTACTCTGGGAATCTCGATTTTCAGATATCTCAATCGTGCGTCAAGATGTCAGAGGTACTTCAGATTTTCGAAGAATACCTTGGATCACCATGCATCTCAGTCGTACTTCGAGTACTCGGGTTTCCAGTATTGTCTCAAGGTAGGTTGCTTGGCGCCCATGGCAGTGATGGCGCTGACTTCTTCTGGAGTCAACTCGAAGTCAAAAATCTCCACGCTCTCTTGGATTCTACTCTCATTGCCCGATGTGGTAACAGGCAATACTCCGTTTTGCAACACCCATCTCAACAACACCTGCAAGGATGACTTCTTGTGCTTTGCAGCGATGGATTCGACCAAGTCGTTGAACTCGGTAGACTCACCCTTAACCAAAGGACCCAATGGAGAGTAAGCCTCAACCAAAATGTTGTTTTGTTGGCAGAACTCCACAACACCAGGTGTTTGGTTCTGGAGGAATGCGTTGTACTCGATTTGGTTGACGGCAGGATGGATCTTGGCGATTTCAAGGACCTGCTTCAAATCATCAACAGAAAAATTGGACACACCAATCGACTTTGTCAAACCCTGCTCCACCGCCTGCTCCATGGACTTCCATGCCTCCTTCAAATCAAAGCCGTGTGCCTCCTTGGAAATAAATGGTGCGTGAAGCAAGTACAAGTCAACGTAGGGGGTGTTCAACTTGTTCTCCAAATGGTACTTCAACGACTCAATTGGCTTCCCGTGTTTCGAACGATTCTTATAGGACCCGTCTCCGGCGAAATACTTGTCGGTGAGGTAGACTGAGTCCCTCTTGATGTCTGAAAGCACCTCGCCAATATCTTGGTCACAGCTGTACACCTCGGCACCGTCGATGTGGGTGAACCCCTTTTTCAACGCTAATTTCAAGTTGGCAACCAACTTAGGGTCGATTTCGTCGTTTCCAAGCTTGAACCATTTGGTGCCGGTTCCGTAGGCAACAGCTGGAATGGTATTGCCATCAACTAGCTTGAAGGTCTTGCCGGTCAAAGACATAATGATTATCTAGTAAAGTTTTTTCGAAAGAGGTTGTGCAATTCTAAGCTTCAAAGAAACTCGCCCAGTCGCAATCGATTGATGAAAAAGATATTTGAGGTTTATTAATGTTTAAGTACTTTTGAGGGGTGGCTCTCCCCCACCTTTCGGAACTGTGGATGTGTGCAGTGCGCGGATGCGATTTGTAAGCAAAGCACTGATTATGCAACGTACGAAGGCAATGACTGGCTTTCGGCGCCGGGAAAAGGTGGCCTGTTGCGTCGTGGGTATGTCCATCATTTTGACAATGAGCTAATGGGTATGGAACAATTCGCGGCCAATGGTATGTGATGGACGAGTGGCTCGAATGCATATCACCTGCTCAGCAAGTGCTTCGCGGAGGATTAGAAGAAGCCCAGCCCGAGTTGCAACAAGGACTTAGCCACGGAGAAGCTGTTGGGAGTGCCGATATTGTTGTGGCGTAAAGGCGAGGAGCCTAACATGTCGTCTTTCTTGCGGAGCGCGTCGGAGCATGTGTCGTCGGCGGTCTCGTCAATGGTTTCGTCGCTGTTTGCATTTGCAATGGCCAACAATGCGCGATTGGCTGTTTTGATGGGGGTCTTGAGTATCTTGTGCACGGGAGGAAGCCTTGGGTTTGAGGCTGCCGTGAGCGGGAGCTTGCTGGGGTAGGCATTGTGGAAGGACGACAGCAGCTTGATGTGATATAGCTTCAAGTTTCCGGCTTTGCTAGACGCGACTGCGCTGAGACGCGGAG
>JAKUBD010000056.1:0-27159 GCA_030563125.1 Metschnikowia laotica
TGGCTCGACGTGTACTGTGGGCTTAGCTTCGGTTTCCGGAGAAGAATGCTTTTTCAAGGACATCTGAACATTCACTGATGTATTAGATTTGAAGAGAGCAAGCCGCACATACACTCGAGGCATCCCCGGGCGCGAAGACATCAGTCACGTGCGGCATCAACATGGGGATGGCGATAGCGAGGCCAAACAGCTCTGGAAGCCAAAATTACATGAATGCAAACAGAGACAGGATCTTCAGCCAAGCCGAGGCTCTTCAGCTCGATCTCGGTACCTTGCTTGATTACGCAGCCACCAACGTCCAGGTAGCCGGAGGTTTTGATGCACCACAGCCCCCAGATTTAGGCTCTATTCGGGTGATTGAGCGTACAGCGAAATTCACGATGACATCGCCGATGTCGCTCGAATCACTAGATGGCGACAGCTTCAGTTTCTGCACAGAAGCGTTTGATGTTCGTTCAGGCCCAAGCGACCAAATATTATCTGTCTACAGCCGACAGCGGAGATCCGTTAAGCAAGCGCTTCTTCTATCGTGGAACATGCTGGATGCCGCCGCAGCCGTGCAACTTGTGCCGGAGCTACGGTTTGTGAAAAGGCACTTGAAGAAGTGCAAAAACCACTTCCAGTTGGTCCGCTGGGTGTGGCTGGTGGAGGTCGACAAGAGCTCCTCTACCATCACCACAACTTTGGCGCTCGCCGTGGACTTGCGGAGCCAGTTTTTCCGCCACTTCCCGCCCGATGTTGCCAAGACACTCGTGCAGATTCTAGACGGCTCCGTGGATGCTTTCCCCGTCGAATGTGCGATCTCTGTCGACGCCTATCCTCGGCATATTCCCAAGGATCATGTCTTCTTCAAGGCTATCACTGACAACACGGCCATGCTTCCAGACACAAAACAGGCCTTCAACCATCCACTCCTCCAAACAGAGCTTCTACCGTTTCAAAAGAAGACTGTTCTGTGGCTTTTGGACAAGGAAAGCGTTGTTTACGACGAATCGCTGCACCGCAGCCATTCTGTCCCATTAATTGGCGCCGAACTTATGCAACAGCTCCAGGAGTTTTTGGAGGGCGCTGGAAACGAATCACTCGACAGCTCTATCGACAAAGTGTTAAGCAAGCTTTGCTTTGGCTGGAACCGCGTGTTGTTTCGTGGCACTGTTTGCTGGTACAACAGATACACGGCCAACATTCTTCTGAAAACACAGATGGCACAGTTTCTTGTTGGTTATGCCAAGGAAAGTGGGCTTGAAGCGCCTGCTGGTTGCGGACTCCTTGCTGAAGAGATGGGTTTGGGTAAAACTGTGGAGATTATCTCCTTGGTGTTGTTTAACGGGCGGCCGGATCATACGCTTGGTGAAGATATTTCACTCCAATTGCGGTCTACGGGCGACTTCAAGACCATTAAAAAGGCGAAAACTACCTTGATCACTGCGCCTGAGTCTATCCTTCGCCAATGGTATGCTGAAATCTCCCGTCTCTGCCCATCTTTACTGGTTACAATATACCGCGGCTCGGGAAAGTATCCCGAGTTGAGCAATATCCCAAAGTACATTGCTGAATATCTTCAGCACTACGATATCGTGCTTCTCAACTACGCCGCAATGACTAAGGAGTTGGATCGAGCCAAGTATTCTTCAAGACACAAGCCCACGCGAGGTCAGAAGCGAGCAAATAATGGTGAACCGAAAAAGGCTAACAAAGACAGCACTGACTCACCCAGCTCTCGGCCTGACTCTCCAAACGTTGATTTTAAAACTGCAGATGCTTACAAGGCGCAGTTTCATGTCCCCACTCAAGCCAATCCGGCAGAAACTACCTTCAATCAAAAGCGGTTCGACCGTGCTGTTATGAACAAACTAGTGACGAAAATAGCAAATCAAGGCGTCAACTCCATTGCCTACTCACAATTTTACGAATCCCCACTCATGTCTTGCCAGTGGTGGCGAGTTATATTAGACGAGGTTCAAATGGTGTCTTCAGGCTCTACCAGGGCTTTTGAGACCGCCTCGCTCATTCCTCGTGTACACTCGTGGGGAGTATCTGGAACTCCTAGTGCACTGATGGCTGTCTTACAGTTTCTTCGTTGCATGCCTTTTAACACAGATACGCGCAAGTACTGTTGGGAACGCCTATTTGATCCTACCACAGAAAACACTGATTATGCGAAGCTTTGGCTGAGCATCTCTCTACGTCATACAAAGTCCATGGTTTACAATGACATCAAGCTCCCGCCTCAAAATCGTGTTCTTCTCACCACTCCTTTGACGGAGGTCGAGCAAGATAAGTACAGCGAGGTCTTTGAGTCTACGTTGGCTTTCATCAAGGTTTATGACCCTCGTTCCGCTACTAAAGATTTCGTGATGTCAGGTAACAACGCTTCTCATTTACGTACTTGGCTTATACGCTTGCGCCAGATTTGTGGAAATCTTCAGGTGGGTCGACTTCCCAAACCACTGGCTGCCCGCGGCAGAAACAAAAACAAACTCTACATCTCCACTATGAAGGAACTCAAAACTTTAGCAGACGTTTTAGGCGACATGATGCAAACTGTGTTGGCTGAAATAAGCGAGAGTGAGAAATTGGTGATTAACCGCGTGTTGGAAATTTGCCAGGCACTCGAGTACGTTTTTTATCCTGAAATTGTCGTGGAAGTTCTCGAATTGGTGATCGCTAGAACTCATGAACTTATTGAAAGCTGTACTTCTCGTTTCAGAGCAGACCTAAAACGATTTGAAGAATTGCGAGCTTTGTTGATCAGCCAAAAGGCCCTTTCTGGCAACGATGCAGAAGCTGTTTTTGAGGATGAAAGAGATCCAGACAACTCGCTCAAATTATCAAGCGCAGCTAAGAATGATGATGATTTGGTAGAAACGATTTCCGAAGAAGAACTTGACTCATGCATGAGCGAATACCAAATTTTAAAGGAGCAAGTCTCATCCGGACGTTTTAGAATTCGTGCATGGAGATTGACACAGCATAAGAGTTTTTTTTTGTTGGCATCGGCTCACTTTCAGCTCTACGACGAAAGTTATCAGGCCAAAATCAATGAGAATAAAGTCGCCTTATCAGCGCTCTCGAAGTTGAAGAAAGTTCTCTTGAGTTGCGGGCTATCAAAGCAAAAGGTATCTTCGACTGAAATTAAGACCGAAGAAAATGACGGCATGATCTTGGGAAATATCGAGAATCCATCACATGATGCAAGCGTAATGCATAAGCATCAGGAGTCGATTAATTATGAGCTAGCTGAAAAATGTCGGAGAGAAATTTTGAGACACGCAATTCATGATGTATCCAGCACAACAGACAAGCGTTTAACAGGAAGGTCTGTCATAAATGATGGCGATTGGGTTAATAATGGCCATAAAGTATTTCCAAAATCATCGAAAAAGCTTTTCATTTCAATGCCGTCGATTGATCTCGCTGAGATCTCGCTGCTTATCGGCACCATCACCACAAAACAAGTTTACGATCAGTTCAAACATTTAGCTACTAGGCTCAATGCCCAAGCCATGGTGATCAATAAGTATATGAAACTTTTACTCGAGGTTTTGACGAATCCCATCAATGACAATGAACAAGATGCAAACGGTGAAGAATATGAGAAATCTGTGGATGATCAAGACACTGCATCGTGCCTTATGATGATAATAACCCAAATGCTACTAGATCGAGCAGAAGCCGTCTTGGAATCGAAAGTAACAATCATTGAAATCAAGCGTCAACAAGAGCGGGACTACAAACTAGAGACACTGAGAATGAACAAAAAGAAATTTCTCAAAGAGCTTCAAACTGAAAGAGACCAAGTGAAGCCGCTGTGCAATCTCTCTCTTGAAGAGATTGTTCAAGACTGGAAATTCTTGGAGATAGAACTGAGTAGTTCTCTGGACTCTACAAACCACGAAGTTCTCAAAACAGTGGCCAAGCTTGCGCGGAATATCTTGGACAACGAAAATAACGTTCAGAACTTGTTCAAGAAAGAGATCAACACCTCTTTCAATGCTGTTTTCAATTCGCGCGTGGAGTATTTCAAACAGCTACAACAAATTTCAGATTCGGTCCAGAACAAAGCCTTCAAATTTCCTCAAACAGACATGAACCCAGTTCAAATTAATGAAGTTTTTGACACCTTGTATCAAAACCTCAAACTCGCCCAAGCTCGGTTGGATAGAAGTGGATCGAGACTCAAATATTTAGAGACTCTTCTTCCGAAAGCGGGTGGTACCAAAAGCGAGAAAAGCAGCGAAGACGGACAATGCATTATCTGCCAAATGGATATTAGTGTTGGATCTCTCACGCCCTGTGGACATAAATTTTGCAAAAGCTGCCTCGAACAGTGGCTCTTTCGAAGTTCTACATGTCCCTTGTGCAAGACATTTATCAGCCAAAGTCTGATTTACAACTTCACGCAGTACAAAGCGGACTTAAAGGCGAAAAAAGTGGAAAACGAACATGACACTTTGAAATACAATGGCAGCAAGCCACGCCTGCTTGTGAATCTGGTTTACGAACAAGTAGACGATGCAGTTTTGAAGAAGGTGCAAAAGATCCCGTTGAAGAATAGCTATGGCTCCAAAGTTGACCTTATTGTCAAGCAGGTGCTATATCTTCGCAGCACCGACCCAGAGATACAGATTGTGATCTACTCTCAATGGCAAGACCTTCTTGTTATTCTTGCTCACGCTTTTGAAAAAATGGATATCACGTATTGCTCTGCAAAGGGTTCTCATGTTGCTGCTCAGAAGAATAAGAAGACAGATCCAGTGGAGGAATTCAAAGATAAAAGCAATTTGAAAACTTGCTTCTTATTGAACTCTCAGGCACAGGCTAGTGGACTCACGCTCATCAACGCTACCCACATTTTTTTGTGTGAGCCACTCATGAATACTGCTACGGAACTTCAGGCGATCTCTAGAATCCACCGGATTGGACAGAGAAACACCACCACTGTGTGGATGTTCGCGATTGAAAACACAGTTGAAGGAAATATTGTTGCGCTTGGCACTCAAAGGCGGATTGAGTATCTTCGTGCAAATGCGAAAGAGAATTGTCTTCCCAAGCAAGAGGAATTTGACCCCGACAACCGATTAGGGGAGCAAGCATTGCGCAATGCTGAGTCATTGGCATTGACGGTGAGCGCCAACGAAAAGGGGCCCAAAACGGCGGAAAACTTGGATTATGTGAAAGACGATGATTTGTACACAATCTACTTTGGCAAACAAGACTAGAGCAGCACCAAGTGCCCGGTCCCAGGCCATATAATGTCGCGGTCCTCCCATTGTACTATAATACACATCAAATACACAAGTACGCACCTTCATCATACCCGTGGTAAATCTTGCCCTGCTCAGACAAATACTGGCATTTCTCCTGGACAACCTCGATGGGGAGTCCCAAACTCTCGCTGATCCACGCAACCGGCACACCCTCACGCATGGTGCTGACGTTGGATGTGATCACCGCCATGATCTTGTCTTGAACGTCCAAGTTGCCACCCGAGCCCGTGCTGTCGTCGTTCAGCACAAACAAGCCATTCGAGTTTTCGGTTTTTGTCACCCCCACCTTGAGTAGGCCCTCCGCCTCCAAATGGTTGGAGATTGTATAGAGCATGTGGTAGAATACCTCGTTGTGGTCGGTGATCTCACGAATAACAGCATGCTGGATGGCCTTCTTTTGGTTAAACTCCTTCAATGCACCTGTGACGTAAACGTACTTGTTTTCCAAGCTCAGGTAGTGTTCGGCCTCCTCGGTGGCCGTGGAAAGCTTCTCGTCCACCCATTTTTTCACATCCACGGAGCCGGTTCCGTCTTCGATGGTCACTGTGATGGCACTGGTCTGGTTGTCCACTTTGCGAATGATGCCCACGAAAGAAACCATGTTCAACGACACGTGGTTGATGTTGAATTCTCCATCTGGAACGTGTTGGGTGGCGTCATTGATTTGCTTGATTGTCACCGGGCTCAAGGTATTTCTGGTTTGCTGTTGGCGCTGCAGGCCGCTCTCCACGCCATTGTAGTCCGAGTATTGGGCATCGGCGCTGAACCCGCCGCCCTCGTAGTTGTTGTAGTTACCGAAATCCATTGTGATGGCGGTTGGATTGGGAGGAGCTCACGCGTACTTGAGAGGACGCGTGGATGGTCACGTGCGCGCTACGATCGAAGGTGTGATGTGAATATGATATTTCTGAGGCTTAAAATGCGTACTTAGAAGACCCTCTGAGCTTCTTTCCGTACTTGTAGAAAAAAAGTGGCACGGGCAACAACAACAAGGCGAAGCATCCCAAAAGCGTGGATGCCCACTGAATGTGCATGTTGTTGAACATCTGCTGAGCGAAAAGAGGAAATGCTGCTCCGAAACTAGATCTCAAAAAAGTGTTTCCTGCCAAGGCAGAGGCCGCAAACAACAAGTAGCAGTCGATGATGTAGTTCAAGCAAGGCAAGAAACAGAGAATGAGACCAGCTCCGACGGGAGCCGCTCCGATGGTAGGAACAATCCAATGAACCTTGTCAGGGTAGCTTCCCGCCCAGCCAAGCCAGAACAATCCTATGGGGAAAAAAATTCCGCCCACCATCATGGGGGGCAATCTTTCTTCCGGTACGGGTTTACCGCCGTTGGCTTCGAGCACTTTCACGAATCTTCTTTCCATAATCAAGCCGATCAAACCTCCAATGAAAACACCTATAAGCATAGAAAGGTATGGAAGCTCGGCAACACCTGGGGCGAAGCCGTACTCACCTTGGAAAATCAAGGGCACGGCCGTCAAAAACAAGTACAAAAGACCATAGATGAAGGCATTGTAGATCGACACCAAAAGCAAAATAGGCTCGGTCATCAACATCTTCAATGGTCTGGCGATGTTCTTCTCGACGATTTCCTTGATCGAAAGCGAAAACTCCTCGTGTGGTGCGCTGATACCCCAGTTACCGGTTCTTCTTCTCAAAGTCTCGGCCTTCGAGATTAAAATCAAACCATGATGAGTCTCATCCAAGAAAAAGACTGCACTAAGAAGTGCGAGAACACCGACCAAGGCAGAGAAGTAGCAAGTCCACCTCCACCCCAAAGCGCTATTTTTCACTGTGAAACCACCGAGAATGGGTGCAATCATCGGACCACCAAACAAAACCATGGCGAAAATAGACATGGCTTTACCACGGAACTTGGCCAGGAAAATATCGGACATACAAGCAGGTGCCACAACTAGAGGAGCGGCACCAATGAATCCAGAGAAAAAACGACAGATCATGATGGTCTGGATGTCCTTGCCTGTGGCGACAGCGAAGGAGAAACACACGTAACCAAAAAGGGAAAGAACAGTGACAATTCTTCTTCCGTAAAGCTCGGAGAGAGGACCCCAGATGATGGGGCCAGATGCAAAACCGAACACATAGAGAGACGTTCCTAGCGTGGCCACGGTGGAGCCAACGTGGTATTGAGCCATGATCTCGCTCGAACCCAGCGAGAACATTGCAGAACCCAAGGACACAGATAATGCACCGATGCCGACGATCATGCAAGTATATATTTTATGCGACAAAGACCAGTTGTGAGGGAACATTTCGTCATCGGGGCCGTTGTAGGACACAAGGTAAGGCTCTCTGTCGGGAAGCGGCGGAGGGTAGTCCTTGCCACCGCCCATCAAAGGCAAGGGTTCTTTCGACTGGGATGCCTCTTTATACAACTCGTCCATGCCGGAGAGTCTTCTGCTCATGGTTCTGGCAACAGACTCGCCATTGACGGAGTGGAACTCCTCGTATATGGAATCATGCTCTTCCTGCTGGCCGTCGAAATCTTGGATGGCGAAATCTTGTTCCAAATCGGATTGAGGGCTCAGCTCGGCTTTGGATGCCTTCTCTGTTATGGAACTGTTTTCGAGTGTGGACATTTCCGAGGTGATGAGAAGGCCGGGAGGATCAGACTGTGGAGGGGTAAAAAGGGCGAATGACAACTAAGGATGCAAATTGAAGTGGTTAGTGTAGCTTGTATTGGAAGAAGCAAGGGCGATGAAGCGAGCAATGAATAATCCCAGAGCGGAAAAATTAGAAAGCGAGGCCAAACATATATTTTCGGTTCTGAGTCTGCGGCCCGAAAAAGGCGCCGTGCGGCATCGGTACAATTGATTGCCGATGCTAATGGCCACACATCTCGACACTGAGTTTGCAGCCAGCGGGCGCCAGGCGCTGAAAAAGGCACCGACTAATCCCGAGCAGCCGGTTTTTCTCGGCTCCGTTTTGGCTAGCCCCCGGGTCCGCATTGACTGGCTTCGTCATTTTAGCCTTCGATGGTGGCTGTCGCAATCGGGCCGCCCGGCCGCACGGAGGGCACGGAGCGTCGCGCGAAGGCTTGTGGGCCTGCACGGAACACACTGCCACCTCGTATGGGTCAAAGACTAAAAGTGGCCTTTGGGAGCAGTGGCGAGATTTGGCGGCGCAAGGGCGCTGTCGTGACATGGTGCTCTGGGGAGGCTGCGGAGGAAGACTCTCGTTTTCGCTGAGAGAAAAAATAAAAGACACACACACACAGTAGGAAGGTGGCTTGACCTATGCGCTACCGCAGCCGTTGGCATGCCGGGAGGGTGTCTTGCATGGCTCCGCTCAGGCAAGGGCCGGATGGATGCAACGACAGCGTGGGTTCTGGGCTGAAACACAGGTATTTTCTTGTTTGTGCCCCGGTCCTCCGTCGTCCCGGCCTAACCGTGGGTACCGGCCGAGTCTCGTTTTCTCGAGTCTGGTGGCTGTCGTTGTTTTATCTCGTCCTCGCCCACGGCCCGATGCCGAAGAGGCTGACAAATCGATATTCCGCCTGCATTCGTGGCTGAAGTTCGCTCACGTGACGTCCGCACGGCTCACGCCTGCAGCACTCGAGCACGCTGCGTACGCCAGAGTAGCCGTCGAAGGTAAACGGCCCAGAAGTGCCGAAATCATGCTCACGAGTTCGAGCAGAAATCCGGCATCGGCCATGTGTCGAGCTTGAGGTTTCACACGGTTTCTCGATTCCGTGGTTCCGTGGTTCTGAAATGGTCTTCTGGGCTGCCGCTTTGTTGCCGGACATGTTTTTCGCCCGGTATTTGGTTCGCACGGCCCTGTAGGAACAAAAACTGCAAACTGCCAGTCCTCTCCGGTCTGGCGTGGACCCTGGCAAAAGATCGCCTTCTCCTACAATTTCTTCGCCACATGCCCGTTCTGCTGATTTGACTCTTTTCTGCTAAAAAAAAAAAACCATCGCCTCCGCCTGAGAGCCTTCTGCCCGCCGCCGTTTTTCGCCAGACCAGGCGAGCAGCGAGCGCGGCGGGATGCGCCGCGTCTTGAGAAATGCGTTGATCCTTCGTCCACCATCAAGGCCTGTGATGAACGAGAACGGCATGGAACACTCGGCCACCGTGCTAGCTGACCGCCCAGCAGCTTCTGCTTCTTTGCTCGACGGCCCGACTGGCCTGGCTCTGCACGTGACAAACAACCCATCCGTGGCGGGCCCGCTGGAAACTCCAATCGTGTCTCCGAAGCCTGATTCAGCTGCTGCTACAGCTGCTGCTGCTGCTGCCATCGACGGCGCCAAACAGGAGGCTGCCCAAACAGAGGACACAAAATCCAAGATTACCACGTCCGATGCCTCCCTCAATGGCTCCGACGCGTCGCACGCATCACCGCCTCATCCCACGTCCGACAAAGACGCTTCGTCCTCTGGTTCGTCAGCAAAGCCACTGATGATTGTACATTTCCCATACTCGTCTGGCAAGAAGACTGTCGTACTGGCGAGTGCTGTCGAAAACAAGTCGTCTAGAGTGAAGATGGAAGAATCTGAGACAGCACTGGACATCATCGTGAACAATGACAATGAACAGGTTCATCCATCGGAGTCAAAACAAGTCAAGGGGAAACCCTCACAAAAGCGCAAGCTTCCGGAAGCAAACGGCTCTGCCACAACCGCCTCGAAAAAGCGCAAACAGTCGCAGTTGAACCTCAGTGGTCTGAAAGGCGCGTTGGCATTGGACATTGAAGCGAATTCAGCACAAAAGAGCGGCAAGAAGACAAAATTGAAACTGGCAAAATCCGACACAAAGACAGCCTCTGCTCAGAAAGCAGCGCCGGCCAAAAAGCGTGCATCAAAGCCGTCTACCACCCACTCACTCGTAGTGAAGATTTCTTGGCCGCCAAAATCGGAGAGCTCAGACGAGCCAAGAAAGGCCACGGTCGACCTCATTCGATCGGCTACCCTGGCGAAAGCTGTAAAGGGTAAAGCAGCAGCGGCCACCAAGAAAAAAGCACAGACATTAAAAAGTACAGTGAGCAGGACCACAATAATAAGAGACTCGACAAAAACGTCTCGCCCCAGTGTTGGGCCTTTGGTGCCTTTGACTTATAATCTATATGACGATACAATGCTTCGAAGCTCGGCACAAAAAAGTGCTCTTTCCGAAAAAATTGCTTTTGGGTTTGATGTCAAACCAGCGCCTTACCTGGCCGATATCATTTACATCATGTTGTTCATCAGCAAGTTCAGGGACCTTGTGTCGATTGGCCCCATTGGTCCTGAGGATCTTGAAAAGGGTCTTGGTCTTTATGAAGACGAAAATCAACCAACCAAAGTTTCGGCGGTTGTGGAAAAGCTTTTTTGTGCTTTGCTCACATTGGTTTTGAACAGAAAAAAACCTATTCCAAGAGATGGCCAAAAATCTGCGATCATCGAGCTCAAGTCAAAGTATTTGTCTCTTGGCCCTCCTAGCGAGTGGCGAGATGATTCAGAAGTTTACGATGTTAAGCGCACGCCTTGTGAAAAGTCGAAAGAGGTCATTTATTCAAAAGCTCCAGTCATCCAGTTGGAGGAATTTGTGAGTTTTGGCGAACCTAAGGAGGCGCTGAATCCTTTTCAGGACAAGTATTTCGAAAGTTACGGTCTTCCGGGTATTGAAAAGCCCCGTGATCGTGTAATTTTGTTGAGGTGTCTTATAATTTGGGCATTGTCAAATTCTACTGCGATAAAGTTGCATCTCTCCGAAATTGTCAATAAGCAAGAGGTTTCAGGTGAAAGGGATATCATATATGGATCTCGCGCCGTATTGAAGGGTTTTGCCTCCACTACGAATTTAAAAAAAGAGCACGATCTCAAGATGGCGAAGAAACTAAAAGCTAAAGGAGGTGCACAAGAAGCTTTTGTCCCTTTGTTCGACCCAGCAAGTGACCCAGCAAAACACCCCATGGCACTCAGGTATCATGAATTTGTGGTGGGAGATTGTGGTGGAAAATTGGGCAGATTTTATCTCGTCAAATATGCTGACCCGCACAATGGCAGGATTTCCAATGTGGAACAGATGCGCTCATGGGACAGGAGCACTACCGAAGTACGTTCGTCAATACCTTCTTCGTTCAAGTTGTACGTCGAGGATGTCCACTCGATTCTAACGGAAGCTCTAGCTGCACAAGGATTACAATTTGACTCTAAAGGAAAGGAAATTGAAAGCAATGTCGAAATGGACGAAACAAAGCACTGGTACTCTGTTGCATCTAATGCCGAAGAACTCGAGGCATTTGTTGAAGTTTTGGCAGCGCGTTTGGGTGTCACGAAGAATTCAGACAATGTCATTAGTCAGAACTCGTTCATGTATAAACCCACATTATTCATGTACCAGTTCTTGAAGCTCCAACTCCCGATGCTATCCGAATACGAAAAACTCAACAATTTCACAGGAGTGGGCAACAGAGCATCGAGAAGAAGACAGGTCAACTATACAGCACAACCCACCTGGGAAGATGAGTATCATGAGCAATATGATACAAGAGGCGAGGATGGAGATTACGATGGGGTGGAAGAAGATGAAGACGATGGAGACGAAGAGGACGACGACGAATACTCCGAGTAGCCGATTAACATTAATTCCATTTGTATTATACATAGATACCATTTCATTCCAAACACTACTCAACGGCGAAGCTAGCACCGGAAAAAAACAAAGTAGTACTTCTTAGATCTTTTGGGCACCTAACATGATGTCGATCTTTTGTTTTAAAAGCTCTTCATTGTCAACAAAGAACTGTGCTCTCCTGACGGTTTCTTCATCGTAGCCCTCTTCGCTCTTCAAAGCCTTTAATGTTTCCGCTTGGCTCTTCAACCAGGACCTTAAGAAGTTCACAGGATCGTCACTGAGTTCTCTGTAGAACATTTCTCTGGAGTTGACATGCTGCAAAGCTGCGACGCCCAATGCAATTCTTTGGTTCAAGAATTGAATATGTTCGTCAATCTTTGTCATGTTTTCAAAAGCCTGCTTGTTCTCCAGTATTATGTCTTTTTGGACTTTGTTGAGGGCCAAAGGCAATTCCACAGGAATGTCAATAACCACACCGCCGAGAGTGGTGGACTTCGTTGTATCCACCTCATATTCAACAATAATAGGCTGTCTTGGCTTCAAGTGAGGATGAATAAGGTTATAAAGGTCCTTGAATTTGAAAACATCTACCTTCAACAAAGTTCTTAACGTGTCGTCACTTTGAACGAGGCACATATCGCCGTCATCTTCGCCTTGGTCGTTCATGGCAGAGGCCGCAATGGAAGATCCAGAAACAGCAGGCACCTTCGTAAAGTTGCTCGATTTTTTGAACAAGTCTTTGTACAAAACGTATTGCCAGATCAGGTAGATGATTTCTTGCTGCGAGGCTTCTTTCTTGCCTGTGAATTGGGCCATTTGCAGAGAGAGTAAGAGCTTAGGGGAAAAATCTTTGGTTAAAAGAGCGATTTTGGTCTGGATGCCAAAAATGCCAGAACGCTTCACATCGAGACCATCAAACTGGTACTGGGGGGAGGAGTTTTGAGTTTGAGCTTTCATATCCTGGGACTGTCCATTGGCAGAAGAGGGATCACGCCATTCTATGATGTTGGACGGGTCACCATGCAAGTTGGGGTAGTCGCCGTTGGGCACGATCTGCACAGACAAGCCAGAGAGGAAAGAGGAGAATTTGAGCTCCTCCGCGTCCTTGTTTTCCTTATTATCAGGGATGAAACGGCCCTCCACACGTAAAGTCCATGTGGGATCTGGAGTAGATTGGGGTTGAGACAAATCGGATCCAAGGTCGGCACTCTTTTTCTGCCATGGCATGTTTTCGCAGGTGTTATAGATGAACACGCGCAACTTGCCAGTCTCTCGCGCGATGTTGTGTGGTTGCATGGAGGCAGCTTGTACAGATTGGAAGTCCAAGCCTTTTTGTGCGATGAATAGGTCCAATTTTTCCTCGGCGGACTGGAGCTTCTTGTAAAGGTCGAGGTTTGGCACTTTCTGGTAGAAGCTGGTGGGAATCTTCACATCTGTGGGGGTGTAGGAGATTGCAGGAGCCGGCGTGTTGGGCTGGTGCACCTTTGTGGGCGCCTTGGGGATGGCGCCAGGCTTGCCCGAAGCGTGCTGGAGCGGATTGGCAGACATGCGGATGATTCTTTTGGATGGTGGTGGTGTGGACGAGTTGTTGATGGTTCGCACTGGGGCGCAGGTGCAGGCCCCACGCAGAGAGCGCGAGATGCACCGGCCTGCACCTGTAAGACGGACATGGCGCCGATATTGTAGATCTACCATGGTGGCCAGTGGTCTTCAAACCAAAGTTAGGAAGCGGAAGAACCAGCCGTTTGCGGCAGACACACAGCGTAATGCACGCAATGTTATCCGCAAGCGCAAACAGGACTTCCTCCGCCGCGTGAACTATTTCTCCGTGGTTTCCGCAGTCGTTTTGCCCTTGCTTGCCATCGCTTACGTGATTCAGTACGAACCGGCAGTGTTCCCGGCCAATCGCCGTACAATGTCATTTTCGTGGCTCTACTACAACTTCACCATGTTGGCGTTTACCTCGGGCTACCACAAATGTTATGCCCACTCCACTTTCCGTCCCCTTTATAGTATTCTCCATTGGTACTTTGGCGTCTTCGGCGCCAGTGTGGGCGTGGGTCCCGCAAGAACATGGGCCGCACTTCACCGTGCCCATCACCACTTCACGGATGACCCTGAAAAAGACCCTTATTCCATCAAACGAGGCTTCCTATGGGCTCACTGGGGCTGGCTCCTCAAACGGCCCAAGACGGCCGCTTTTCAGCGGAAATTCATTGAGCTGGAGTTTCCCTCGCATGTGCCTAGACAAGAAAAGGAGTCTCGAAATACGACTCCTGCCGTGGACCAAAGCCCGCTGATTGTATTGCCGCCTGACGCTGACATAGCCGACAGCGAGTCTATCGAAGACCAGTGTCGAACGAAACACGAGTTTCTCACGTTACAGTGGCTCTTGTGGCAGGAAAAGCACGCGCTTCTTTTTTTTGTCGTCTCCACTTTCGTCATTCCGATGCTCGTCACCGTTATTTTTTGTCACGACAGCTGGATCCACGGCCTTATTTACCCGGGCATTTTGCGCATGTTTGCGTGCCAGCAGCTGATTTTTAGCACAGAGTCTGTGTGCCATTCCCGTCTCTTGTACCTCACATTACCATCACAACCTTACAATGACAAGAACTCGCTGGTGGACTGTGCTAACCCACTAATTACTCTTCTCACCTTCGGACAGGCGCAACAAAACTACCATCACGAATTTCCTCACGACTATCGCGGGTCCGAGTCCGTGTATGACTGCGATCCCACAAAGTGGCTTATTGCCACATGGGAGAAGTTGGGTTTGGTAGATGATGTTGCGCGGGCTCCTCACAATCTAGTGGTGCAGTTGCAGATTCAGCAGAAACAGCATGTTTTGAACCGTATGAAGTCACAGCTCCACTGGGGAACGCCCATCTCAAAGCTACCGATGATCACAACAAAAGACTTTCGAAAGCTCTGCAGCTCTACATCCTCACAGGACCGCATCTACATTGTCATCCAAAATATTATCCATGACATCACGCCTTTTATGGATCAACATCCGGGCGGTGTGGCTCTTCTCAAAGCCTCACATGGCAAAGATGCTACCAAAGCTTTCTATGGAAGTGTCTATGGCCATCTGACCGCTGCTGTGAATCTTTTGGCCACGATGCGGATCGGCGTTCTTGACGTAGGCAACAAAGAGGATGTGTGGAGCAGAGTTGTCAGAGAAGAGGGCCAGAATGACGAAGATTCAACCCCAAGGAATGGCCTGTACCAGACCGCAGAGGCTGCTTAAGCTATATGAAGAGAGGCATCTCGTGATTATTATCACCGTCGATTTCAGTTGAATATACGTTGAAGATCCGCAGAAACACCGTGACGGCACCGTCGAACATCCGAAAAAGTCGCTTTCAAAGAAAGCGGACTGTTTACTTAGACTCATTCGGATCAGAATTTAAAGCCTTATCATCTGGCGTTAATCCGTGCTTTTGCGTCCTGAGCGGAAGCCAGAAAGCTCCAGGGCTCGCACCTACACTACACTACAGTAAGTGCGGTGTTCTACAATCGCGCGACCCAGTAACGCCACAACCAGCCACCTCTTTTCCGATGAGTTCGACTACTTATAAAACAAAAGACTACCGTGGAGCTGTCATCGAGGATCTTGACATCCGCCCTGCTATCTCCATCAACCCTTCTACACCTTTGGAAAAGGCTTTTCAGGTGTCGTTTGAGCACGAGTTCTCTTTTCTTCCGGTCATCCACGAGACGAACAAGCGACTCCTAGGAGTTATCCGTGTGTCCGAGCTCAAGCCACAGCTGTCGGGAAATGCAAGCAAGTCTTTCGCTAGGGACTACATGCTTTGGTTCAATCAATCTGCCAAGGTAAAGTACGCCAAGGAGAAGGCACAAGAAACCAGTACGCCACTTAACTCGAAGATTCTCAAGCCGAAGCCATCCAAGGGCAAGAGCTATGAGGTGCTTACTCCCCTCTCTCCACTAGAAGACTTAAGCAATTTTTTCAATGCTGGAAACTACTTTGCCATTGTGACAAATGGTGAGGGAAACTTGGTCTACGGTGTGGTGACTCCTGATGACTTGCAGAAGTACGAGTCCGCAAGACCCAAGCTCTAGGGAGCTTGCATGTTCTCTTTCTCGATTTAAAATACGGAATCTAGGGTCTCAACACCATCTCTTCACATGTCTGTCTAGTGGCAGCGAATATAAATTTCACGACTTTTATTATGATTTCTCGGGCATTTAAGCGTTTGTCACCGTGGCATCTGGGCCAAAGGGTGGATTAAGAACGACTCTAGAAGCTACCGAAGACCCGACTGTAGAAATAACAGAGGCCCACACTGCCATCGAAGCGAAGATGCGAAGGTAATCGACGAAATTAGGTCATAAGTCACAGTTTCTTTGCCCGCTTTCCCTTCAAATTCAATTTGGCCTGCTTGGCAAGTGTACGCTCTGCGTGATCACCATGACGAACCTTCTTGTGCTCCGAGCCCGCCTTGAAAGCATAACTGACGGAGATTTTGTTGTTCATGAGGAGCGAGTCGTTCATTTTTTCGATGGCGGCGTCACTGGCGTCAAAATCAGCGTAGTCTAGGGTTGCGTGGCCCGGAGCGTCAACAGCGGTGGAGCTTACGACCGACGGCGTTCCTAAAATAGTGCCAAATGCCAGAAAAGTGTTTTGAAGGTATAATTCGTCAACCAAAGGATCGAGATTCGAAATGAAAATCTTGGCTCCAACACCAACGACAGGATCCGCTTCCATTTTAGCGGTGACCTGTGTTCCTTGGGGATCAATCTTTTTCATCTTGACAATGCGGCCGAAAAGACGGACGCCTCGAAGCACGTCCAAGGCGTAGTCGGCGTCTTCTCTGGAGCGGAACTCGACAAAGCCGTACCCTTGATGTGTTCGGAGAATCCTGTCTTTCGGTAGATTAAGCAGTCTGACAGGGCCGACTTGGATAAAAAGTTCATAGAGAAGTGGCTCGGAGACCTGCGGGTCCAAGTTGCCGACATAGAGCGAGGCGTGGACGTTGCGGTCCGTTTCGGAGGCCTTGCGGAAAACGTTCATGGCAATATAGCGGCAAATAGAAAAGGCGAATGGGTGATGCAAATGTGGAGACTAGGACGGACGGGTCCGATGCTGAGGATGCGACGAGCGGTAGTTGGTGGGATGGTCGGGTGCGTAAGAGCAACGGGAGGGTTCCAGTAATGGAATTTTTCTGCAGGGCTGCCGTGTTCTATGGCGGCACGTGGCCTTAATTGTGACGAAAAGAAAGTAGTAGTTAGCACTGGTGGTGGGAACAGCCGCAGAGATGGCGATGTGGGTGCGCGCCAGTGATCGCACAGGCCCTGATGAGGTGGAGCCTGCAATAAGAGTGGGACCGGTAGTTTGCGATTCTCTGAGTTTATAGTTTGTATGGATGGTCCGTAAGAGCACGATCAGCCGGTTTGGGTAGCTGCGATCCAATGGATACAGATTTGGGCGTCTGGGGTTCGATGGGTGTAAAGTTGAGTGTGTTTTGGGGCCAGAATGAGCAGAATCCGATGAGCTTGTGATGGAGCGACTGGAAATCAGCACGCAGAATCTGGGGATCAGAATCGAGTGAAAAGGAGTGGGAATCAACGCAGGTGTATTCACGCGCTGGGGGCAGAGTGGTCATCGATCTCGGCCGCCGCAGCTACGGAATCGATGATGTGCATCAAATCTGCCGGCGCACGGGAAGATGCCTCCTCGGGAGCCTCAGAGTCCGAGGCAGCTGGAGCTGAGTTAGCAACAGCCGCGTTTAGGCCATTACTGGCTGTTAATGAGTCAGAACCAGAGCTGGCATCCGAATCCGAACTGGAGCCAGAGTCTGAGTCTGAGTCTGAATCTGAATCTGAATCTGAATCCGAGTCCGAGCTCAGGTCAGACTCTGAGCTCGATGCAGAGCTCACAGCCTTCGCACCTGCGTCCGCTGCTACAAGCAGAAATGAGCTGAGGCCATCCAAAGGTTGGAGCGATACGTACACTCGAGGAAACTCCAACACGGCCATGTCACGCAAGGCGGAAGCCAACAGCACGATGGGATCGAGTGGAACCACACAAGTCTTGCCCGGCTCTACAGCGAGACAGTTTTCAAGGTAGAAATGGAGCTTTGTAGGGTCCACGGTTTCGACTTCGTAGGCTCGGGCCAAAACGGCTAGCGGGATGGCATCACGAAGCGGGAGATTCTCGCGGAGGCGGTAGCTGATGAGCTCGGAAACGCTGGTGCCACTGGAGTCCACAGGCACCCATTCGACGGTCCACGTGAAACAACCAGACTTTTTGTCGAACGACGATTTGTTCTGGCTGCTGCGCGTCATGCCCGCGGGGAGATGAAGCACCAAGGTGTTTTCACGCTTGACTGAGGAGGACGCCAAGCTTGGAAAGCGCAATAGTGCCTGGGCCATGCGCAGATCGCCAGTGTCGCCAGAATTGGCGGATGCCGCTAGCCGCGGGCGCTTGGCCATTCTCGCCGGGCCCGCTGACCGTTTGAAGATCCCGCGGGCAATTTCCTTGACGTCGTCCTTCCCGTTTTGGATGCGCCGCTGAAAGTTCAAAAGGAAGTTGTAATCTCGGTTGACGAGCTCTTGCTTGGAGCTCAACTCTTTATTGGACACGAACGATGCTGGATCGACGCGGCCGCTACACTCTGTGCGGAGCTTGTGGCGCCTGACGCATTCCAACGAGCACGTTTTGGCCTGGCATGCTGGGCACGTGTACTTGGCTTCTTTGTCGAGACATATGGCACACGGATCGGGCATCGAGAATGCTAGTGTTAATCAGCGTGTGGCAGGTGTGAAGGAGGTATGAAATGTGGAGCGCATCGGCGGGTCTGGCGCGATGAGGCTGGTGCGGGCTGGGCCGCGGTGTTTCTATCTATCTCGTTACTATTGTTGACTTTCTGCCGCCAAAGCGGCTCGGGGTTTCTGCATCTGCAGAAGCGACCTAACGTGATTTCAGTCGCGTGCCGAATACCCGTTGCGTTACCTGCTCCATTGGCCGGTTGGCCTCTCAGCGTAGTCATAGTACGCACCGCACCTCTGCGAAGAAAACACCACACAATAAACACCACACACCATGAGAAATTGGGCCGCATACACGGGCCGCGTCTCGGGCGTCTTCAAAGTCGTGCCAAGATGGTGCCGAGCGAGCCAGATCGGGCCCTGGACGCCGCAGCTCTGTCAACCCGTCATTGAGTCGGAGCCTTCGCTGCACCCATACACCCGTGCACCCAGGCCGAAAAATTCACCGGTGCGCAGCGAAGAAAACCAACATCGCCAACTCCCGCCAGTCCAGTCCAGCCCATTCCTCGATTCTGCCCACCATGAGCGCACGCTTCGGCCCCCTCACGCAGTTCATCAGGGCTGCTAGCACAAGAAACAAAAAAATCGATGTACAACTTTTAGTGGACATCAAACCCTTGGGCAAGAAAGGCGAAATCGTGCGGGTCAAGCCAGCCTACATGAGAAACTTCTTACACATGGACAACAAGGCATCCTACATCACAGATGCACAAGGCCCACGTATTCCTGTCGTCGAACGTGTCCGCCGGGTCAAGGCCGCTCCTAAACCCGCTGCCCAACCCCAGCCCGTCAAGCAAAAGGCAAAGCCTGCCACGCCAACCATGAGTTTGGACGAGTTGTCCAGCATGTTCTCCAAGATGAGAAGCTCCGGCGCCAAGGCCGCTGCACCTGCCACGTCTGTTTTCGAGGCCGACGCCAGCGAGTCCGCAGTGTCGTTTTCCATTTACGAATTGGAAGACACTTTACCTTCCGTTTTTTCGTTGGCTGCGCCAGAGTATCCTGTCACGAGGGAACAGCTTTCCCAGGCTGTTTTCAGCTCCACCGGTATTAAGGTTCCTTCAGCTGCCATCAAGTTGAAAACCGCGGCAGGCACTACGGTGGATGCCGTTGCTGGTGCCGGCGAGTATTCGTGGACTTTCAGTGCGGCTGGCGATAAACAAACCGTCAAGAAGACGCTCCGCGTTCAGTAGAATTGTACATAGCATGAGAAGGAGTTTCGTCGGGACCATCGTACCGTGTAGTGTTAGGAGTCCACCGGTATAGAATAGTACGCACCGGACTTCGTGTGGCTTGGACATGACAGACGTGGAATCGACTGTGCCTGAGTGTGAAGGCTTCCACGCTGCTGGAAACAGAACCTATAACTTCTCTTTGTCTGCGCTGTATGGCCAAGTGTGATACCCGAGACGTTTTCTGTTATATGCATGTCTTGGGCTATTTTTTTAATTTATTTTTTCGGCCCCAGCCTGTCCTAATAATGGGGTTCGATTTCGCCGGCCGCCCCGCTTGGAAGTGTGCACATACAAGCTGTATGTATCAGCCGCAGCTCTTCGCCATCATAAACCCAGAAGCCAGAATTTATTTTTCATACCCGTCTGTTCTCTTTTGGCCAGCGGCTATTTTTTGCTATGAGTCTCCGTTGTACTGCGGCTAATCTGTCAAAGATCCGCAAGCCTGGTGCCGGCCGCAAACCGCCTGCCAACATTCTCCGCAAATCGGCAAAGTCGGCTTCTTCCAGCCCCAAAAAGGCACGAAATACAGTGGCAAATCCGCCCGACCAACCAGACCAGCTCGATGTGTTGGAACATAATATCCAGATGGATTTCTCGTTGAACACCTCTTGTTCGATCGCCGACGTGATCTGTCTTGTTCAGCAAAATCAGTGGGCGGAGCAGACCAGGTTTCATTCCAGATACTACAGCCGCGAGGCCAAACTGTCGACGAAAAATGCCTCTGACCTTCTATTCCTGCTCCGGGGTCTCCTGATGCAGACGAAGGCCGATATCATGACATACCGCTTGACCCAACTCCCGCCGGGTGGCATTGTCACTGCCAATCAGTTGTATCTGATATTTGGACCCAAGGGTAACACCTTCGTGGATCGCAGCTTGGAGCTCGGTGTTCGCGAGAGCTCGCTTCGCAAGTTTGTCATCTCTAACGCTCTGCCAGTCATCCTGCGAACAGGCAAGGGGGGCCTCTCGGCCAATGTTTCGTATGGCTACGAGAACGCCGAGGTAGTCGTCACGGCACCGCAGTATCTCTCCGAAATCGACCGTTGTGTGCTGGAAGCGTCTTCGGAAAACCGTGACGTTATCCAAAGGTATCGTGACTTCATTGTTTCCTTCCCTTCCGCTCTCGCTGTCACCAATGAAGACTTTTCGCTGGCCGAGTTGTCTACCCTCGTCACTACCGGTCTCTTGACCCTCACGTCCAACCATAATTACGAGATCGATGTCCATCATTACTCGATAGCATATCCACGATGCGGGACGTTTCTCAAATTGATCAATGCCGGTCGTACCTGGCTTGTCCGTACCATCAGCAAAACCACACACAAGGAAGCGTTGGAGGAGATGCTTTTCGACAAGTGGGAACAAAAGTCGTTGGCGAACTTCCGCCGGCCCTTCTACGGATATGATTTGCTATGGATTCTTGCAGACGCCAAGGGCGCAGGCGTCATCGAGGCGTTTCAAACGCCCGTGGGAAGAGGCTGGAGATTGACTGGAAAGCTATGAGCCTACTGGATGCTCACGCGTATGTATTTTTAATATTTATTCATAAAGCCAGTAAACTCGAAAGATGATTTCACAGCATGATCAAGCTCTGACCTTCATTTTCTTTTGGGCCTTTCTTTGCTTCTTCTCCTGAGCCTTTTTCTCGGCCTTGATTTGCTCCTCACGAGACAACTTTCTGAGCTCGTCTCTTTCCTTTCTCTTCAACTTGGCCTTCTCCTCCGCCTCCTCTTCTTGCTTCGCAGACTCCAACAACTTGCGGATCTTCGCAATTTCAGCCTCTCTTGTCTTGACAACCTTTCTCACGGTCTCGTTGGCATAGGTGATCTCCTTCGAAGCCAACTTGTCGACGGTTTTGAAAACGCCAGAAAGGATATTTGAGATAGTGGCCAACTCAGCCTTACCAGTGACCAACCGGAGAGACAACACGATTCTACGCTGAGGAATCAAGTCACGAATGGCGGCAGGTCTGTCATCTGGCTGGTCGGTGAACGCAAGGAACTTCACGTAGGAAGCAGAGGACAAATCAAAAGCTTGGATAAGCTCTTCGGAAAATGTTTTGTCCTGCAACTCGTTGACTTCACTCATAAACACATAACTCTCAGGAAGAGCCTCGGAATCGGAAGTCTTAGTCAAAGACAAGTAGTAGTTGTGCTTTCTAGCACTGCCCATGCCCAACTTGGACACCACAGCAGTAATGTAGTTGTCGTACTCAGCGGAGGGAGTGATGACAATGTCGACAGTGTCCTCGGGCTTGACCACGTTCTCGGTGAAGAAACTGAATACAGTTTCCATCAACCACACGATGAAATTCTGTCTAGGAGCCAAGCGAAACTTCAAGTTGACCTTGGCGATGTTTTCGCGTCCAGAGGCGTAAGAGGAATAGTTTTCAGAGCTGTCCTTTTCGTACAATTTGTCTTGTCCGACACCAAACAAGTAGAAGTTGTCCTCCATGACGTCCTTCACGCCGCTGAGGAAGGACTTAACCATGTTCGTGTTGTAGACGTCACCAGCCTTGTAGAAAGCCACGAACAAGATACAGGTGAAGATGGTGATGGCTTCCAATCTCCAATCGGCGGTGGCAAGTCTTTGGACAAAAGACATTTCGTTCAATTCCTCAAGCGTATGCATCTGGAAAAGCTTACTATAGATGTTAGATCGACTGAATCTTGATGGCCATTGGCAATATTAGCCAGTGTCAAGCACATACAAAGTAGAGCCATCCGCGTTGGATGGGCCCGACTTGAGGTAGTCCACGATATTCTGGTACATTTTGGTGGAGTGAAATGTTCTACGATGTTTCTAGCTTTCGCCGACACTCGACATGGCGGGCCTGCACACAGGACCCCGCGCCAAACCCGCCGCCGCCGCGCTGCTGTTGCCCCACCGCCTAACCGCCCCACCTTCGCGGCTTTGGCACTGACCGCATGGCTGAAGCGGATGGTAACTCCGAACTGTTTGGCGGGCAAAAAACCAAGAGCAGGCGTCGTTTGGGTTCTGCTCCAACTGGCTGCAATTCCCGCGTTTTTTTCTTGCCAGTTGCGTCGACTGCTTGCCCCGTCTTGCAAGCCTAATCGGCTCTGGTCCTCTTAGAATCTCTCTCTTCGGCGTCTTGCTTGTACTGGGACAAGCCCTCGCGGACCGCAGATGTGACCAACTCGCGGAGCGCCGCCTCGGGATTGTCGCTGTTGACAATCTGTTCGAGCTGGCGCCTCTTGTCCTCGTCCATTTCGCCCATGTCGTCCTCCATGGTGTATCTGATGTTGTGGCCCTCAACGTTTCCTGGGCTGGGCAAATTTTCAAGGCCCAGCGGCAGCAGCAGCAGCAGCGTAGATGACTGCGGTTCCGCGCCTGAGCCTGTTTGTGTTGCTGTACGAAGATACTCCGCTAGCTCGGGAAACTCGTCCTCTTCGGCAATGTAAGCGGCGGCCGTGAGTCCATCGGCGTTTTTGATGGATAAGCTGGCTTTCAACTCATCCACTATGAAGCGCGCGGTCTTGATGTCTTCCACGTGGTGCAACGGCGTGTCGCCCTCGTTGTCTTGGATATTGATGTCTCCACCTTTGCTGACCAAGAGCTTCAACAAACCAATGTGGCCATACGAGGCTGCGGCATGCATGGGCGTGTAGCCGTTGGGGTCTTTGGAGTTGGCGGAAAATCCGTTGCTTTCCAAGTGGGTTTTCACAATTTCCACCTGGTTGTCGGCGGCAGCCACCCATATGTTGGAAACCATTGAAGAAGAGAGTAGCTTGATACTGCTTCAAAATTTGTGGTGCAGGATGTGAGATGCGATCATCTCGGCAGCGGGCAAAAGTGGACGAGACTTGGGTTTCGTGCTGCTCGATCGGGCCAGTTTGGTCTGGCTTGTAAAGGAGAAATCAATATTGCCATTCCGCTGCCCCGGTTTTCTTCCCGTGCGTTTTCGAAGCTTCTGTTGCTGTCGTGCTAAAACTGTTCCATGTCTCTTTCCCTTCCCCATTCACTACCGGTGTCGTACTGTGCGAAACTCCAAGCGTGCAGTCGCTTCCACACCAACACATCTTTTCACCGGGCCTGTTCGAATCTTACCATCGCATCTCGGCAACCGAAATGATAGAGGTAGATAGGCTTGAAACGTCCGAGCCGGGCAAACTCTCGGGCTTCGAATGGTGGCGCCGGTCGCTTGCGTACCGCACAGGCTTGGGCTTGACGGAATCCGAAAAACTCCAGTTCGAACATGATTACCGGGCCAAATATTTCACCAACAGCTGCTCCGAGTGCGAGCAAAACAGAGACTGGGTCTTGAAATACTCGCCTTCGGTCACGTTCATGATGGACCACGTGCAGAAGCTTGGTGGCAACCTTGGCAAGCACAACATCACCTGCAGCGACTGCGATGGCTTGAAAGGTGGTGGCTTCCACCCACAATTTGGCATTCTCTTGTGCTCCAACTGGCTCCGTGACAGGTGGCACTTGGAGGATGTGTTGACCCACGAGCTCGTGCACGCCTACGACTATTTGAAGTTCGATGTGGATAACACCAACTTGAAGCATCACGCGTGTACCGAGATCCGGGCATCCATGTTGAGTGGCGAATGCCGGATCATGAACGAAATCACGAAAACGGGACTTGCGGACTTTGGCGGCAAGTTCCAGAGCTGTATTCGGCGCAGAGCCGCTCTTTCCGTGGCGGCAAACCCGAAGTGTAAGAACACAAAAGAGGCCGAGGCGGTGGTGGGTATGGTGTGGAACTCCTGCTTCAACGACACCCGCCCGTTCGAACGCGTGTACAAGTAAATAGAGTGGCCTGCCGACACGCCGGCACGGCCTAGTGAATCGACGGAACATTTGTCGGCCCGAGCGTGAGCCGCTGGCGGCACCCAAGCACTTTAGCAACCGGTCGCCTGCAGGACCCAGTAGCATCCCACCGTCAGACGTCCATGCACGGAAACTTCGGCTGATTGACTTTGCTTTTGCAAAAGAGGAGCCACGGGGGTAACACTTTGACTTCTTCAGTCTCGTCAGATTTACCAGTGTTCGGTGCGATACGAAGGACGACGTCCGTGCACTCGCGAACGAAACAGCCAAGCGATACAATCCTTTGAGACAGCCAAGCGATACAATCCTTTGAGACAGCCAGTCGGTGAATATAGACAATTGGCCCTCAATGTCTCAACGCAGAGAACAGCGGTTGCTCCGGAAGATCACAAAAAGGGACACACGCCACCCGCTCGATGTTGGCTCCGATCTGCCCTCCTCAGATTGTTTATCGGATAAACCGGATGCGGATTCCAGAAGCTTACAGAAGAAAAGAGACTCACTTTCGAGCTCCCGGATCCAACCGCAGTCGAGTCTGTCGAGCCTCTCACTGCGCTCGTGGAACCTGAAAAGACTGGATGAGCGTCACGATTCAAACAAAGTGGGCCGGGCCTTTGACGAGCTCAAGAGCCAAGCTCGCAATAGAGGTTCTGGCAAGGACTCCTTCTTCAAGCCCCATTTCGCTGGCGCAGACGCGCCGCCTGTGAAGCACACGATTTTTGATGATCCAACCTTCAAAGACTCGCTGTTCCACGGCTTTTTCATTTTCTTCTGGCTCGGTCTTGGCTTCTTGATTTTGCGGAACCTCATAAACGCCTATTTGACCGACAGCACTCCACTTTACCGCTCCCAAGTTTTTGTCATTTTCACATCGGGACTTCTCAAGATTGCACTCACTGACTTGGTGATGTACTTGTCGATGTACGTGGTCTATCTCGTACAGAAGCTTTGCCTTGCGGGAGTAATCGAGTGGAAGCGCACCGGGCGTGCGTTTGTGTCGATTTACGAACTTTTCTTCGTCTTTGGCTGGCTCCACTTGATTTGCCACAAGGTACTTAATGATCAGTGGATCGGTAGAGTGTTTCTTGTGCTTCACATGTTCGTGTTGCTCATGAAAATACACTCTTACTCTTTCTACAATGGCTACTTGTGGAAAATTCTCCGCGAATTGCAGTTTTCAGAGTCTTACCTGGAGAGTATCAACAAAGGGGATGCCGTTCTTCCACAACATTACGAATTGGCATCGACGAAGAAGGCTCTCCAACACTCAATTGCCTTTTGCAAGTTCGAACTCCTTCACCAATCCAGGACAATTGAAGATGAGAGCGCTCCCGAGTTCGCTAAGCTCAGCTCTCAAGATGTGTGCACAAAACTTCTGAAGTTCCCTTCAAATATCAATTTGTGGGATTTCTTCCAGTTCACAATGTTTCCCACTGTTCTGTATGGCCTTGTGTTTTCTCGAACTAAAAGAATCAGATGGAGCTTTGTTTTCGAGAAAATATGTGCTCTTATGGGAGTCATCTTTTTAATGCTCATCATTGCCCAACACTCATTGCTCCCTTTAGTGTTGAAGTGCAATGAATATCGGAACACGGAAATGACCACTTACGATAGAGCTGTTTTTGCAGCGTTGACTCTCATCAACATCATTCCGCCATTTGTTCTTGAGTACCTCTTCAGTTTCTACATCATTTGGGATGTGATTCTTGGGGCAATTGCTGAATTGAGCTATTACGCTGACAGAGATTTTTATGGGCCCTGGTGGTCTTGCACTGACTGGTCTGAGTATGCTCGTCTATGGAACAAACCAGTGCATGTTTTTTTATTGCGGCATGTTTACCGCTCGCTGATGAGTTTCTTTTCTCTCCGAAAGACCACGGCAGCGCTAATTACGTTCTTGTTATCCAGCGTTGTGCATGAGGTGGTCATGTATGTTATTTTTGGTCGGATGAGAGGCTTTTTGTTTTTATTTCAAATGAGTCAAATTCCTTTGGTACTTTTGAGCCGCACTAAATTCATGCGGAACAAGAAGGTACTAGGAAATGTTATTTGTTGGTTTGGTTTTACCGCAGGTCCCCCAATCATCTTGACACTCTACCTAGTGTACTAGGAAGCTCGGACATTCGAACGTTCACAAAATATCATGAACCTTGTTAGGTCGTAGGACTATTCAAGTGGAAATAATGCCTGATGAAGCGCGTCCCCAAACTCTCGGTTATAATCGGCTGCAAATTTTGACTCAAATTCATTAGATTAACATGTGTTTTAGAACTATCGACTTTTATATTTCTTTTATAAAAGTTACGGATTTTTTCTTGTCAAGGCACGAAAATACACGCTTCCTCCAACCCAAATTCTTTCATGGTGAAACATTTACATTAATATTGATTTTTATATTTCGCCCCATTTTTTTTTTTTTTTTGGCGTGAGAGTAACGAATGAGACCTTCTCGTCACCAGTAAGTTTATAGAAGTTCTCTGA
>JAKUBD010000057.1:0-26979 GCA_030563125.1 Metschnikowia laotica
TTTCCAAAACACATTCGGGGAGTCCTAAGCCGCAGCTACCCGCAACACCCAAAACCCTCTGGAAAAGTCGCCAATTCCACATGGCTCAAGAGGGCCTTCCAGGGACGATATTTTCTGGTGTACGGGTGCACCGTGTCTAGGCGCGGGTGCACCAGGCTCCAGAAATGACACGGCCGGATCTCCTCCAGTCCAGCAAAAGCCAACATGAAGTTTGTTTCCGTGACTTTACTCACGGCGCTTACGGCAGTTGTTCAAGGCCACTCCCAGGTGGCCACAAAGCCTGAAGACCTTTCCTGGGAGCAGTGGCACATGCTTGAAGAGCACCAAATGGATACCTTTGACGCCGGAGCCTTCTTCGCTATTCACGACTTGCAAGGAAAAGGATATTGGACAGCCACAGATATCCAAAGCTTGTACGGCTTGACACGTGATGAGGTTGTGGGTGACGGTAGCGGAATGGGAGACCACGGCCACGGCGAAAAGATCTCGGAGAAGCTCAAAAGAGAGGTGGTGGAGCGGGTGATGGCGCTCATGGATCCATCAAATACGGGCGGTGGCAAGATTCTGAAGGAAACTTGGGTTGAATTTTCCAACAACGGCGGCACATTGCCCGATTTCGGCATTGGCCCAGGCCATCACATGGACTTTGAGGAGGAATACGAGAAACACCACTGGAACGAACACCATCGTGACCAAGATCCAGACGTTCATGTCAAGCACGCCGAGGACATCGAGCATGAGATGTTGCATCACGAACACGAAATCGAGGAGTCCCATTACGACTCCAAGGCGCGGAAGCTCTTGAAGGGGTACAAGAGCCCAGTCAAGGTGGACAACATTCCACAAAAGTATCTTGCTACATAAAAATCGACGGTGAGGGTAGAAAAAAGTGGGGAGTAAAACAGAGAGAATGGACGGGGTGAGAGAGACTGCTGTGGGGACGGCAGCTGGAGTTGTAGCAACAGGCGCCGAAACTTTGCTGAAATGATGGGAGGTGAGGTGTTTCCAAGTCAAGCGATTGGCAGTGGAGCTGGACGATCTACGTACGTTTGAGGCCGCACACGGCGTCAAGATTTCGTCGAAGAAACAGGCCCGGAGTAGTCGAAAGCAAAAAGATGTCCGTTGTCTATATACATATGTTGCTTCGTCTACTGGCCAACAGCAGATTCGGCACATGCCCGCAATTCTTGCAAGTCCTGCTGACACTTCAGTTGCGAGGACCCGTTCATCTTCAAACAGGCTTCATAGGCCTGGAGCCGGCCGGCACATTCGCCGTGGATGCGATGAAATACTGGAACCGACAGCTTGATGCAACGGCTGAGGTTCTGCTGCTCCACCACACAACTTGCCTCGGAGGGAGGCTTGGACATGCACTGGTGGAAGGCCAAGAACTGCAGCGGGCAGTGGCGCGCGATGTCTTCAATCATAAGCTGATCCAAGGACGACATGGCGGGAAAAGAGGCGAACAAGTGGAAATGGGGTGGAGCGGCGGCCGATGGATGCGCCGATTCTGATGCGTCGCTGATGCACCGATGCCGATTGAGCCATGGATCGACAGAGCGCGGGGCCGCTGCTGGATGCAGGGCGGGCCTAGAGAGCGGAGGAGGGCCGCGGGAGGGAAGCGGGCCCAAGGAAATGGGACGGCGGCACACACGAGAGGAGGCCAATAAAAAGGGCTTTTTTGGGGGATTTGTTTTTGTCTTGGCCCCGGGCGCCGTGTTCGGATTCCCGAGTAATGGCGGGCCACGGCGGATTTTTGGTGGACGATTGACGATGGGGCCTGTTCGCTCTCGGCCCGGCGTGAAGGTATTTGTTTGTTTGTTTGTCGCGGGTGTGACCCGGCCCGGGAGAAACAGAAACTGGGGTATGAGCAGTACAGAGATCACGAAAGAAAGAAAAAAAAAAAAGTGGCACAAAAGCGCGGCACAGAAACCACGAAGGCGAACGGCTACGGAGAACGCTCCCAATGGAGCAGTTGTGGAGTCGTGGCGGAGATAGCCACCCTCGATAGTAAGAAATGTCATCTTGCGCTGCCCACAGGACGGGGCCTCCGAGCCCAAACAATGCCGGGCCACCCACCAGATCAAGCGCGCGTGGCGCCCCTAACAGAGCCTGCACACAGCAGCAGCAGTCGACCGCCGCAGCGAGTTCGCACCGCAATGGGCAAGGCCACAGCGACGAAAAGCCGCAAGAAAATGCTGGAAATGAGGCGGTCGGGGTGCCGGCAATGTAGGCGAAGGACAACAGCGGCAAACCCGCGCCAGAACGGCGAAAGGGACCCGGGAAAAATGTGCACACCAACGGCCCAGAAAAAAGAAAAAAAAACCCGCCCCGCCAGCCCGCCCGCGCACTGGCCCAATCGCGCGGGTAGTGCTGTCTCGAAAAAATTCGTCCGTGTGTGCGTTGATCTCCGACCCTCCAATTCCCGCTCGTCTCTTTTTCCGGCTGAGTCTCCAAAGCTTCCGTGCTTCCCATTTTCCAGCCTGCCACCCCGCTGTGCCGCCGGCCCCATTCCGTTCAGTTCTCTGCCCGCCGCCGCCCAAGGGCCTGTTTGTTGTTTTCCATCCCACCGCCTCCTCTGCTGAGTCCGTCGTCCACAAGAACACCCGCTCTTGTTCTCCTGCAACAAACCGCCTCCATCAGAAAAACAAAAACCCGAGCCCCGAGCCTCGAGCTTCGAAGATCTCCGCCATCGCCAGACTTGCTTCCTGTGGCACCCGATCCCGTTCCAAGCCCCGCCCGTCCGATCCTTTTGTCCCTTCCCTGCCTTTGCGCTTCCATCGGCCTAGCTAGCCTGTTACCGGCCTCTCCCTTCCGTTTGTCGCCGCAGCTGTCCGCTCCTTTTGCCGCCCGTCTACGTGCCCGGCTGACTATCCATCTGCTTCCATGTCCAGTGCTGCCGCCATCGCTGCCGCCACTGTCTCGCACAACCATAGCACCATGAACGCATCCACATCGTCGTCAAATAACAACTCTGTGGTGGGCCTCCACTACAAAATTGGCAAGAAAATCGGCGAGGGCTCTTTCGGCGTTTTGTTCGAGGGCAGCAACATCATCAATGGCGTCGCCGTTGCCATCAAGTTCGAGCCCAGAAAAACTGAGGCTCCCCAGTTGAGAGATGAGTACAGAACCTACAAACACTTGCAAGGCTGTGACGGCATCCCCAACGCCTACTACTTTGGCCAGGAAGGCTTGCACTCCATTTTGGTGATTGATTTGTTGGGCCCTTCTTTGGAGGACTTGTTCGACTGGTGCGGCCGCCGCTTCTCCGTCAAGACTGTTGTCCAGGTGGCTATACAGATGTTGAACTTGATAGAGCAGGTCCACCAGCATGATCTAATTTATAGAGACATCAAGCCCGACAACTTCCTTATTGGTCGCCAGGGTTTTCCGGAGGAAAACAAGGTTCACTTGATTGACTTCGGTATGGCCAAACAGTACAGGGACCCTAGAACAAAGCAGCACATCCCATACAGAGAAAAGAAGTCCTTGAGTGGAACTGCTCGTTACATGTCCATCAACACCCACTTGGGTAGAGAACAGCTGAGAAGAGATGACTTGGAAGCTCTTGGTCACGTATTCTTCTACTTCTTGAAGGGTCAATTGCCATGGCAAGGCTTGAAGGCTCCAACAAACAAACAAAAGTACGAAAAGATTGGTGACAAGAAGAGAACGACCTCAGCCTCGCTCTTGTGCGAGGGCTTGCCCAAGCAGTTTGCTGAGTACTTGGAGTCAGTCAGATCCTTGCCTTTCGAAGCCGAGCCCGCTTATGAGGAGTACAGGATGTTGTTGTTGTCTGCATTGGATGACATGGGCTTGAACTGTGACGGCGATTTCGACTGGATGCATCTCAACGGTGGAAAAGGTTGGGACTCGTCAATCAACAAGAAACCAAACTTGCATGGTTATGGTCATCCCAACCCTCCAAATGAGAGGGATAGACGTCATCGTGAGTCAAGGAGAGCAAGACCTCATAACAGCTCACAACAGGCTGGCATGATGCCATCCTCCGCTGGAAACAACAATTTGAACAGCAACATCAACCCGTCAGCCCAACAACAGCAACAGTTATCCGCAGCTCAATCTCACCAACAAAAATTGCAACATTTGATCAACAGACCTTTACCTCCTATCAAGCAGGATCTTCAACCTAATTCGACCATGAGTGCTGCTGGTAACGATGCGTCGAATCCTCAGGGAGGTGTGAGAAACCCTCAGAATAATTACGGAAATCTGCAAAGGGTTAGCCCATACGAACAACAGGAGCATGTTGATGAAGGTGAGAAGAAGGGCTTCTGGTCCAAGATTTGTTGTCATTGAGATGGCAGTGCCACTTAAGAGTATGTGCAAGAATAAAGATTGTGGATGCTTGCAGCAAGACAAAATAAAGGGGATATGACTTTCAAGAGACTCATGGTCCTTAAAGAAGTGATGCTAGAGAACTATCATTTGCGCACCTGAATATTCCAACGCTAATAAACAGTTGTACCTTTGAATTTTAGACCCGTATAATGAAACAGATGATTCCAAATTTTTTCAAATATGAAATAAAACTATTTTAAAACATCAATTACTTTATTATCGTCGAGACTATAAATTTAATGTGCTGCACTTAGCCCTGTTTCTTGGAGTATCAAATATGATTGTTAAACACTCAACCTTTGGTGCTAATTTTTTGTAATTCGTCCTGTGTGATTGCCATCTCTTCGTAGGTGTTAGCTAGATATCGCTCAATTTGTTTCAATGCATCCGTAGTGGATTGTTTGTCGAAAGTTTCACTTTCCTTCATTGAACTGGTCAAAATGTCCAACTTTGCTTTAATCATTTCAGATCGGTAAGATATCCACTGTTTATAAAAGTCATTGTAGCGAGAGCCATAGTTGATCTCGGGTTTCACGGTGGACAAGACCGTTCCGTCATGAAGCGATGGGTTTTTGGCTCTATAAGATGTCACCATGGTGATTCTCTCAGCAGCTCCAAGTGGCTTGGGGGCTAAGTGCTTAATCAACCGTCCTTGCAAAACGGCACCAGATCCCTTTTGTGGACCCGAAACACGAGCAATGCTTTGATCTCCCATACGGAGATAGGTCTCTCCACCTATCATGTCTGTGGTGTCAGACAACATGAGAACACAAACGAAAGGATACGAGTCATTGTGCCAGCCAACAATTGCTGGAATATCATCGGTGTTGCTTCCTTCAGCGAGAAGCTTCTCTCTTTCGGCCTTGAGGTGTTCCATGCGTTGATTGGCTGCGGTTTCTTCGTCGGTAACACCAATGTTGACATGGGCGATTTCGTAGTCCATGGCAACTTCCAAATCCACACCCGCAACGGTGGAGATCAACTCCATGGTTTTGGGATGAGACCATGCATCATGAATAAAAGGTGTATTCACTTCCCCATTGTTTTTGACATAGCCACGGATAACACAGTCCAAGCCTGAAGTAGAGTTGTAGGACACCCGAGCATTCTTCAAAAAAGTGTCTCTTTTGAGGCATTCGAGCTTCATGATGTCGGTAGCCTCTTCTGTGAACAAAGGGAAAGGATCAGAAACACCGATGGGGCTGATCTGTAACTTGTTTGTGAGTCCCAATTCATCCATGGTCAATCTACGTGTATTGTGGTAGTTGTGCTGGTGGATAGGATCCTTGGAGTAGTACTTCAAGTGCAAGTCAGGATCAAAACGAATAGACTCCCAATCTGGATACTTTTTCTGTAAGTCATCGAAGGTCTTGGCCAAGTTTTTGTTGTAGGTGTCTTGAGAATTGGATTTGCGGAGGTTGCCGGCCTCAATGTCAGCAGCCAAGGTGGATTCGAGGGCGACGCTCATTGGTCAGGAAATGGAGTAGTGTTCCTTTTGTTTGTGATAGGCAGAGACCAAGATGCCTGCTGACCTGATAAGGTGGTAAATGTGAAGTTGGGTTTCTGTTGATAACAAGGCTTCAATGGAAACGAGAACGCAAGGTGCCTTGGGGTAAGCAGCGGGTGTTGGGTGTTCGAACGGAGCAGCAAAGAAGTGCACAGACGAATCCAAGGGGGTGTTTGACAGTGAAGATCACCTGGAACGGCGAGGATGGTGCTTTCTTTTATAGTAGCCTAACCATCCCTGATGATGGATAGGCATTGCTGCAGATGGGCCGGAGAACCAAATGGGTGCAAAATCCACGACAGCAGCCGGCACACAAACCCCGAAACACGTGACCTATTACCACTTTGGGTGTGTGTTCGCGGATCGTGCCTTATCTATACCTTCGGGGCGTTTGGAACAACGGTATCCTGAGATCTAGGCTGTGTTACAGCGAAACAGCCTGACATTTATGGAAAGTCGCGGCGTTAAGCCCCATTAGGGCTCTACCTTCGTAACTAGCCTCGGAAAGAAGTTGTAAGTGTTCGCGATAAAGTGGTTGGAGAGCGTTCAGGGCGCCCCGATTGCGGTCGACGGGCAGGCTGCTTCAGCCTTGATTTTCAACAAAAACCGATCTAGAAAAATGGTTCTGAGGATTTTGGACACATCCTCAAACAGCCACGTCGTGGTAAAAGGCTTCTTCAGGTTTCCGGACGTTGAGACATAAGTTTTTGGGGAGATGTTCATTCAGGGGCCGTCGAGCCTCGGGTCAATAAAGGGCTTCGCGCAGATATGATTCATGCCCTCAGAAGCTCTAGATTGCAGCTTCACTATTCCCAATTCCAGTTTTCCGGTTTTGTGTTTTCGACTTCATTTTGCAAGGCGTGGTTTTTGTGAGTTGAAGCTTTCAGATTTCTTTCTTCCGACATTTGAATCCCCGGCTGTTTTCTGGCGCCCGCTTGATTTTGGTGTTATCTTGACTTGTCCTGGCCGATCCTGACATTGCCTAGCATTACCTCGAAATTCCTTGTTCGTTCCCTTTTCCCTGCTTTGGTCGTGTTTTGAGCGAGGCTTTTTTGCAACTTCAGGGTAAATGGAATGAATAGGCGTGATGCAGATGAAGATGCCGATGATCGGTCGAGATAACCCGGGAAAGTCGCAACCATCATGTCTCGAAAATGGGACCGACGCTCTCGCCGGCGCGAGCCGGAACAGCTGGGTGCACCACGTGACCAGTGTTGGCTAATGTGGGGAAACCGTGAAAAGTCACCGGCCCACTTGTCGTTCGAAACATGTCAACCCATCACCAGTCAATTGAGGCCAACCTCTCCAACTTCAGCAAATATGCACTTGAGTACGACACCAAGTCGTCCATGCAAACGTTTGCTAAGGCGTGCACGCTTTCGTTGTTGGAATTGGACCCATCCGCTCCCCGCAAAACAGAGCATCAGTCAGGAACCTCCGTCAGCACCGACCGCATCGAGGAGGCTTGGAACCACAGACCTGAGCCCGGCACTTTAGAAAGCACCCTCATCAAGCGCAACACGCGGATCATCGACTTTGCGTGTGGAACAGGCCTTGTCCCTGCCAAGTTGGCGCCCTACATGAGCAGTGGCGATATCGTGGGAATTGACATCTCGCAAGACATGTTGGACCAGTTTGAGCACAAGGCTGACAGATTGAAGGCGGAGAATCCCGACTTGACGATTTCCACCGTATGCGGCGACATCATGGCCGACACCTTCGACGATTCGGCCTTGCTTGCTTCGGCAGACATTGTGCTCTGTACATTAGCCTTCCATCACCTTCATGATTACCGCGGTGTGGCGGAAAAGTTGAAGACATTCTTGAAACCTGGTGGCTGGCTTCTCATCTACGATTTCTACAACGAGGACCAGGAGATGAAGGGAAGCGCGGGCGAGCAGGTGAGCCATGGCGTCAGCCGCCACGGCATGACTTTGAACGAGTTGCAAAGCGCTCTATCTGCAGAGTGCAAATGCGTGTCGAGTGCTCGAGAGTTTCGTTTGGACTTGTGGCAGGACCGGCCGTTCATCGATAGCCACTGTTGCTCATCTGTGATCGACGGGCTTCCGGAGGCGGAACAACGGGATGGTCTTTTTTTGGTCGGCACCAGCGTTGTGTTGGGCATCGCCCAAAAGACATGAGGGGCGCGTCCGGGCGCCCCGCCCATGGCCGTGCACGTGACCATAGTAGTGCGGTCTGCCCGGCTTGAGCTGACGCTCACTTGTCATCAGGCTCGTCATACGTTGCGCCTGGAGGCAAGCTGTATTTGAGAACCCCAACCCGTCTTGCTCAGAAAACCTACTAGTCCCGATGGTATCTAGACAAGCGCAAAAACGCTTGAGCAAGGAATACAAGAACATACAGGCCAACCCGCCCCCCTACGTCACCGCTAAGCCCAACGATGAGAACATCTTGGAGTGGCACTATGTCATCACAGGTCCTCCCAAGACGCCTTACGAGGACGGCCAGTACCACGGCACGCTTCGTTTCCCCCTGGAGTACCCTTTTAAGCCTCCATCGATCTCTATGATCACACCCAACGGCCGTTTCGCCTGCAACACCCGTTTATGCTTGAGCATGAGCGATTACCACCCAGACACTTGGAACCCTGCGTGGAGTGTGCTGACGATCTTGACGGGTCTCTTGAGCTTTATGACCGGGGATGAGCAGACTACAGGATCAATCACAACCACTCACAAGGTCAAGCAAAAGTTGGCGTCGGAAAGTAAGGCTTGGAACACCAAAGAGAACGCTCGCTTCGTTAGCATATTCCCGGATTTGAACGAGGAGAACAAACGCGAAATTGCTTTAGCAGAGCAGAAACGGCTCGAGCTGGAGGTCTCTGCAAGAAGTACGCAGGCTGCGGATTCTGCCCTGCTAGACATGTCGAACTTGGACCCCGAAGACCGGGCGCGGCTTTTGGTGAACGAGGACAAACTTCATGGCGGAGGAAACGGCATGTTCAAGTTATTTGGAATGGTGCTAGCTGCAGTCGTTGCAATTTATGCTTGCAAAGGGAGGTTTTAGGGAAGTCACAAGGCGGAGGAGTCACCCTTGCGCTGATCAAGAGGTGTCTGCCTCCGCCAGAAGCGACGTGAGGAAATGCCTCATGCGAAGTGACCATCCTCTCCAGAAGTGACTATCCTCTCCAGAAGTGACTATCCTCTCCAGAAGTGCTCACCTTCACGGGCCAATTCGACCAATGCAGGCCATGATTGTCGGGACTCGTGAAGTTCCGATTCCTTCTCATTTCTCTATTCGTATTTTCTCCTCGTATGCCACCACATTCCTCTGTCGGTATTGCATGGCGCACATAGCGAAAAATGGAACGGTAGACCCATCTGGCTTGGCTTGGCTCGGCCCGGCCGCCGTCTACGTAGGGTAAGGCGCCCAGAATGCTGCACAGATTCCGCGCCACATTTGCGAGGTCTGCCAGCTACGGCATCTTCGGCTGCTGCGGCTGACTGGACGATGAGTCGGCGCAATCGAGGGCTCGAGCCGAGAAGTCCAGAAACAAGGGGAAGACAGAACCGGAAACATACCACAAAACATACCACTTTCCAACAACTGTGGGAAAACTTCGCCCCGTTCTTGTGTAGGAACATCGTCACTGACCACCGAAGACCGCTAGCGGCCGACGAATGTCGCGAAGATGCGCTGCGGACGCACAATGTTCAAATTGGGACTGCGAGTCCTGGCAGAGACGCCCATCCATCTGCAAGACAGCGCCGGTCCGAAACAGCGCGAATTTCATTCACAGATCTTCACCTTGGGGCAAAAATAGATCGAAAAATCGAAAACAGTAGAAGTTCCGAGCAAATCAAAAAAATCAGCGTACCGTCTTCGCATCCCGGCTAGAACAGCGTGCGCCTGGTGGTCAATCTGTAGCATTGGCTCAGCGCCGGCAACAGCTGGAAGCGGCTTTGGCATTGCAGCCGGCCTGCGGAATATTTAGCGTTAAACCTTCCCCAGCGTCAGCTATTGTTAGGTTAGGCACTCACGCCTAAGGACGGTTGCGGCGCAGAACGGAGACTAGCACGGTTCTGGGGCAGCTTAATAACCTCCCCACTCTGTCATGCTTTCTCTGTTCCCTTTCCTTTTTCTAGCTCTTCTTCTCCTCTTGTCCCCGCCATTTTCTTTCGGTCACGCGTATGGCCAGCTCCCGCCCACACCGTCGACGCCCGGAATAATCGATCCAACCTTATTTCGCAGCCCGAAAAATAGAAAAGAAAACATAAGATCTAGTCAAGAGAAACAGCCCCAAAAACCCCGTTTCAGGCGGCCCTATACTCCGAAGACTATCGTTGTTTGCGTCTCAATTCGCAGCCCAGTGCACAGCCGACTTCATTCTGGAGCAGCCCTCACCTGCCGCATAAAGCAGCAGCCACCCAACGCGTCCGATCGAAACAAATCAGCAGACAAATCAGACAGCGGACTGGCCCACGCTACTTATAGCACCGGAAACCAGGCACCTTATATAGTCACACGTGCCTCGCAGCCCCGGCGCAGAGCTGAAACGTGTGCACCCCGGAAGTCTTGAAACAAAACGTGATCCCAAGGCGGCAGCAGCGCCGGTTTTTTCTTAGCGGCCGCACCCGCATGTGTAAAAGACACGGTAAAAAATCCTACACCGAAAATTTCCTGATCATTTCCCAATCCGTGCCCACCACTTTTCTTTTCCTCCTCCCGCCAAAGGCAAAAATGTCGGCACATCCTTACAGACAAAAGTCGGCCCCAAATGTACCTTACCCGGTGGAGGACTACGCCAGCAGCGGTACGCCACTGCCCTCCGGCAAAGTCATCCCCACAACCAACCCCTTGGATGAGGTTTCTCAGATAAATCGGGAGAACGGCATGCATCCTAGTCCCCGGTTTGTGTCCGCCCGTCCCTATGTGGGTGGAAACGTCAGCACAAGCGATATTCCCGATTTGAATCCGCTCCCCAAGTTGAAGCCCTCGACCACCCCTGGCGCCAACACTTCCAACGGCTCCATCCACAATTCAAACGGAATCGGTCTTGCTTACCAAACCCACAGCCAAAGTCTGTCGAGCGTTTCGAACCCGCTGTTTTCTACTCAGTACAACACACACAACAGGTCGGTGTCTTCAACACTGTCGATTTTCTATGACCGGGGCGATAACGCCTCCATCATGGACTTCAACCAGAACGTTCTCCAGCAGTATTTGGGTGCTAACGGCTCTCACTTGTTGCCTAGAATGAAAACCATCGAGATGTACAGGAAGAATGCCAAAAAGTCCAGCGACCCCGCGGTCTTGTTCCAGTACGCCCAGTACATGTTGCAAACTGCCATGCTTGTGGACTCTTCTGCCAACAGCCCCAGTGTTTCCGGAACCACCACCCCTTTGCCGCAAAAGCTGCACTCCAAATCTCATTCTACTTCATCCATAGACCGCCACATCGGCAGCGAAGCTAACTTGAAGCAGTCCTTGCTCAAAGAAGCACATTTCTACCTAAAAAAGCTTTCTGATAAGGGCTACGTCGAATCCCAGTACCTTTTGGGTGATGCCTACAGTTCAGGTATTTTAGGCAAGCCAGATCACAAAGAAGCTTTCAGTTTATTCTTGGCGGCTGCCAAGCGCGGTCATACCGAAAGTGCCTTTAGGGCTGCCCACTGTTACGAGGAGGGCCTTGGTACAGGCAGGGATTCTAGAAAGGACATTGACTTCTTGAAAATGGCTGCATCTAAAAACCACCCGGCTGCAATGTACAAGCTAGGCATCTACTTTTTCTTTGGTCGTATGGGTGTTCCTGACTCGCCATTGAACAAGAAGTTGGGAATCAAGTGGTTGGAACGTGCCCTGAATGTGGCCACAGAATTGACCGCTGCTGCCCCATACGAGCTTGGTAAGATTTTTATGCTGGGTTACTCGGACATCCTCATTAAGGACGAAAAATATGCGATGGAGTTGTTCGCACAGGCTGCCGCATTGGGCCATATTGAAGCATCCGCCATTCTCGGTCATCAGTACGAGATTGGTGAACTCTTGACCTCGGACCCTAACTTGTCCATCCACTACTTCACCAAAGCAGCTCTCGGAGGACACACGGACTCTATGTTGGCCATGTGTGCATGGTACATGGTTGGTGCAGAACCATTCTTGCCCAAAGACGAGCAAGAGGCGTTTGAATGGGCAAAGAGAGCCGCTGTCTGCAACCACGGAAAAGCTCAATTTGTAATTGCAAACTTTTACGACAAAGGGATTGGATGTGAGCAGAATGAGGCTGAGTCTCAACACTGGTACATCAAGGCCGCCGAAAACGGCCAGGAAAAAGCCTTGACCAGAATCAATGACAAGGAAGTCGTTGCCAAGCTCCAAAAACGACCAAGGAAGCAAAGAGTTGCCTCTAAAGCTCCGAACGACAGCTCTAGTGCAAGTCCAAAGGAGAAGGATTGCATCATCATGTAGCCTCAGGGCTGCATGTTTATTACCGTGTATACACACGTGACGCTAGCATAATGAAAAGAAAAAAAATTACAAAAATCGACACATCTAATTATAAAGCTCGATAGAGTGGTGAGGGCACATGATCTGACTGCAATTGAACAGTGACGCGTTGAACGACCCGACAATGCTTGTTTCTGATGGCGGCTCGAGTGGGAGCAACTTCATGGGTAAACAAGCCACCTCCGCGAGTGCGGTCTGGTACAGGGGTTTTACACACACCAAAATTGGAACGAAGTATCTTTCTGCACAAATGTGGCTCAGTAAAAAGGTACGGCATGTTTTTGAAGAAATTAAGGTTATTGCTTGAAGGCGTGCTTGCCACTGCGGAGTAGCAACGACAAAATACTGCGACCTTGGAGATACTACGTCATTGGAACCTCAGCCACGCACAAAGGGGGCGCCATGAAGTAGACCCGCGGGCCCCCGGAATGCATTCGCCCCCACGTATGCAAGGAAATGCCACAGCCATGATCCATGCGAACATTAGTGGACCGTCAAATCCCGCACCATGTGAAAGCACGTCGATTTGGCCAACTTAACGCAAGTCGATGCGTTCCATGCATGAGCGCGTGGTCAGGAATCAGGCACTCTGCCTCTTCTAGCATGTTCGTTTCAGACACCGTGACGCGGGTTGTGCATAGCGGACAAGGTGCTTCTCCACCATTTGCTTTCCATGCACTGGCATCCTAAATTCCAGCGGATCCGCAAGCTGCCGACCAGGACCCGAACGACTATATAAGGCCTGCTTCCCTGCCAAGTGCTCAATTTCATTACAAGGAAAAAGTAAAAAAAAACACAAAGATGTCCTATTCCAACGAAGACTTTAACAGAAACGACGACAGCGGCTACTCTGAAGGCCAAGGCGGTAGATCTAAGCTTGAACAAGCCGGCCACAAGCTCAAGAACGCCTTTGGAATGGGCAACGACAATGATGACTCTCACGGATCTTCCAGAAATGACTCTTACGGATCCGGAAGAGGCGACAACGACTCGTATGGTTCGTCTGGAAGAGGCGGAGATTCAAATGGCTCGTCCAAGAATGATTCTTACGGCTCTAGCAGCAATCAATTTGGATCTTCCAACGACAGCTCTTCAGGAAGAGGCGGAGACTCCTATGGCTCATCTGGCAGAGGAGGAAGTGATTCCTTCGGCGGTAACGACTCTTACGGCTCTTCTGGAAGAGGTGGAGACTCTTACGGCTCCTCAGGCAGAGGCGGTAACGATTCCTACGGCTCCTCAGGCAGAGGAGGCAGTGATTCGTTCGGCGGTAACGACTCCTATGGTGCTTCTGGAAGAGGTGGAGACTCTTACGGCTCCTCAGGCAGAGGCGGTAACGACTCCTATGGTTCTTCTGGAAGAGGTGGAGACTCTTACGGCTCCTCGGGCAGAGGCGGCAATAATTCATTCGGCGGTAACGATTCTTACGGCTCTTCTGGAAGAGGTGGAGACTCCTATGGCTCCTCAGGAAGAAATGATTACTAATTGATGTATATTTGAATGCAAAGAGAAGAGAGCTTTGACCCTCTCATGTCATAGTAACTTACTTAAACAGTCCCGAACTCAACCAAAATTGTGTTCCATCTCTAGTTTTTCGAGATTATTTTTGTGCTTGCCTGCTTGTTGAGCATAGGAGGCTTCACCACAGGGTGGTCTCTCTCGAGAAAAGATGGTTTGAGATCGGTCAAGGTCTGATATTTATGCATGGGTGAGGCGGAAAAACTGGGCGGTAAAATTTCCGTCTGATCGAGTTCAACGTCGGTCTTGAGCTCGCGTTGATGGTGCTTGCTTTGAGATGGCGGTGAATTGAGCAACACTCCAAAACTTATATCGTTGGGATCGATGATTGAGGTGTCCACATGGTTTCCGGCTGGGCATTCTTCCTCGTAGTCGCTCTTGGCCATCATGGAGTCGTCTGCCGTTGCATCCGGCTCTAGTAAGGACGCAGACGTGATGATGGATCCAGAAAGTGTGCGTGTAGATCTCTTAGTAGCAGGAAGGTTTCTGTGAGGCGAAGTTGACTGCCTTTTATGCTCCAGAGAGCTCGATAGCTGAGCAATCTCCATTTCATCGTTGTTTGACCTCCAGCCAGCTCTTTTCATCTCGCCCTCCAACTTCGAGTTCATGAACGCTTGAGTGGCCTCCTCGATGGCCAGGTCGTACTCGGAGGCATTCATTCTCAGCAATGTGTCGGTGATAGAGTCAATGGTGTCGTTCAATTGGACGAGTAACGGTGTTTCGTTTGAGTCCAAAGTGCTTTGTGTTTCCGAGGAAGCCCGAGCAAGGACGCAAAACACTTTGGGGAGATACGCGTAAGCACTCAATTTCCCAACTAAAAAGTCGAAAAGAACGGATGAGTTGACGAGCATGTCCTTCTGGACATGGTCCCTCAATCCTTGAAACATTGTTTCATAAATTTGTGTGTAATTGGATGTCCAGCCCTCCATTTCCGAGAATTTCTTGTACGAGTGCTGCCAGGACCGATCCATAATATCGTTAATCTCTGTATCAGCCTCGAACTGCTGTTCAAGGGTCACTATCTGATCGTTGAATTTGTTTCGTAGCTGGTCTGCCTGGACAAAAAACCTCCGGGCCGTGTGAGACACGCTGCTTTTCGTGTTGATCTTGATATAATGCACCACCATGTCGAGATCGTTCAACTGCAAAAGCAAGAGCTTGCGCTTGGCTAGCAGGTAGTAACCCTTCCACTTGTCGGGTACCTGGTCGTCAATTGTGCGACGGAGAGCGGCCACGTTATCAAGAATGGATTTCAAGCATTCCTGATTAGCAGCCGAGTTTCTGTCGACGCTGGCGGCCACCACTTTCGCTTCTCTTGCGCGCAACTCTTCAATCTCCTGTTTCTGCTCTGTGATCATCCGCAAGTACGAGCCCACATGGCGGTCTAGGTTCTGCCGGTTGCGGATGACCTTCGTCTTGATTTCCTTGGCCCTATCTGCATATTTGAGCGTGTTGAGAGTCTCGTCATAATGTTGGGACAGCGGCGAGATGCACACGATCATCACGGTTTTGCAGTTACCTCCGAGCGAGAACTTGAGAAGCCGCGTGAGTTTGGAGTCCCTGTAAGGGACGTGGTTCCTTCTGCGAGGGTCACACAAGGCGTTGATGCAGTTTCCGAGAGCCAAAAGCGACTTGTTAATGTTGGCACCTTCGTTGAGAGTGGCGCCTCTGTTCTTAGTGGCTGCGGCTCGCTCGCTGCCCGCCAAGTCTATGATGGAGAGCGTGGCGAACGTGTGCTCCTCGCTGAGGCTGGCGGTTCGGTCACGCAGCACAATGTTTATCTGAAGCACGGCATGAGAACGCAGCGATGCGGCGTTGGCCTCGGTGGGCGACGAAGTCCTGTTCTGATTTCCGGCCACAATTAGGTTCATCACCTCGTCAACGTTGGCCGGCTTATGCGACAGGAGATTCAGCACCACGATACGTTTGTTGCCGTCTTCACGAAGAATGAGGCGCCTGGCAGGCATATCTGGGTTCAAAAGGTCTCGCACGGTTTCGTTGTAGATTTCGAGAAACAGAATGGACACGTCAAACACGCGCTGGTCCGCCTGTTGCTCGATCCGCTCGTAAAGCTCTTTCATGGTAAGGAAAATCACACCTGGGTTCTGTGGCGTGCCCAGAATCGTGTGGGTTTTACCGCAACCTGTGGCTCCGTACGCAAACACGGTGGAGTTGTAGCCATCCAATACGCTCGAGAGAAGCGGCTTGGTTGTGTTTTCGAAAACCGTCGATTGCGCCGCGTGTTCGTCAAACAAATTGTCAAACACAAATCGGTAATCTCGGATCCGGCCCTTGTTGTGACTGTTGGGAAACGCCCTACGCTGCATTGTATTGAGTGGGTTCAGCTCAGGCGGATCGAAAATCAACATTTTGTCATCCACGACGTTGATGATTTTGCGGATTCCATGTGGCGAGTGTGATTGGCGGCCCTGTGGCTGATGGTGACCGGGTCCATCTCCGGAAGCCTGCGACGGTAGATGTGGCTGTGTATTCAGCAGAAGAGATCCGTCGCTCGTGAAAGAAATGCTTTGTTCCGGCCGAATCAACCGATTCTGCTCCAGGCTTGTGAACGGCCGTACACGGACCGCCACACTGATGGAGGATTGACGGGATGGAGACTGGGTGGCCATGAAAGATTCAAGGGGCTGGAAAATATAAACGGGCGGATTTGGCCTGCTTAGTTGGCTGTTTCCCTGGCTTTTCGCCGTGGAAAGGCGCTTCCTTGGGTGACGCTGTTGCTGTGCTGATTTTGAGAGCGGAGAGCGCTTCGGGCTGTTTTTTTTTTTTTTCGATTCGCTTTCCTGAAATGCGGGTATGTTTGAGCCTATATATGTGGCGGTTTGTATCAATAAGCGAAGGGGGACCGTGTGTTCACGTCCTTTAGTGTCGTCTACGTTTCCGAGCCATCATGATGTATGTAAACACGCGCACTGCATATATGCGTTGCTATGATGTCTTACCGATCTATAGTGTCGTTGCAATTGGTATTATAGCTACAGTCGTCTCGGTACGTCTAATTGCCCTGGTTGCCACCTTGGGAGCCCTGGTTGCCGCCCATGAAGTTCTTGGCCATGTTTTGCAACGCCGGGTTGTTCATGAGGCCCTCAAGCCCGCCTTCTCCACCCATGCTCTGCGCCATGTTGCGGAGCATTGGGTTGTTCATCAAGCTTTGCATGGCATCTGGGTTGGACATCATGTTTTGCGCTGCCTGCATCACTTGCGGGTTGTTCATCATTTCAGACAACGAAGGCATGCCTCCGCCACCAAACATGGAAGACAAGTCTGGTAATCCGCCAGCGCCAGCTCCGGCTCCAGTGGACTCCTCGCCGGCAGAACGGCTTTGCTCTGGCTCGGTCTTGCTGATGCTGCTCTCCAACTCATCCTCGACCCGTTTCTTGGCCGTTTCGTAGCCGCGCTTCATGGCCTCAGATGGCGAGCTGCCTTCAACGTCCAATCCCCTCTTGTAGGCCTCCATAGATTCCTTGGCGTTACCCAATGCGTACTGGGCCAAGCCCAATCTCGAGTATGCCTTGGAGAATGACGAGTCCAATTCAATGGCCTTCTTTGCATCCTCCACAGCCTTGTCGTGCTGAAGAGCCGAAGAGAAGGCTGCAGCTCTGTTGGACAAGTACACAACATTGCTGTTGTCAAGATCGATGGCCTGTGTGTACTTGGAAATGGCCTCCGAGAAGTTTTTGGTGGCCATGGCCTTGTTACCTTCGGCCTTCAAGCTGTCAGCCTTGGCTTTGGTCTCGGCGTCCACTTCAGAAGAGGCCGCGCCAGAGGTTGTAGCGCCCGTTGAGGAGGCACCAGTGCCGGAGTTCACGGCATCAAGCAACGATTTACCGTTAAGTTTAGCGCTGGCAGAGCTGGAATCAGTTTTGTTGACCTCGAAAGCATCGGCAATACAGTCGATGGCTACGTCGATGGACTCGGAAAACTCTTCACTCACAATTTTGCTGGAGACGCTAGTTTGCAAAAACTCGATGATGGACAAAGCCAAGTCTTTGTTAGAAACGGACATTTTGGGGGTAAAGATGGCAGTGTGGAGGCGGCTGTTGGCGTTTTTCTCCGCCCTCGCCTCATGAGATGCACGGATGTTCTAGAATCTTCTGGGGCGATCCAAGCTGGCCATACGGCTGGGCCACGAACCATTAGCCTTTTTTGTTTCTTTTTTGGAGAATGGTCTTTTCGGGACACGGAATCTTTATGTTATTTCGCGGACCTTAGCGAGGACTTTTGAGAGCTCGAGCTGTCTGTTCCGAAGCAGAAGAATCGACCGGCGAGCGCACTGCTTTATTGCCAACGTGATGACACCCGATCGGTATTGAAGAAATTGGGCGGTCTGAGCGGCAATGTCTTCGTATTCCAAACATATTTCAACATTCAAGTCGACAAGCTTTTTCACCTCGGCGGCTTTGGCCATGGCGAGTCTTTTGTAGCGTGATTTTTTGTTGTCGATAAGCCCAAAATTGAAAAACGACGTTTCGCTGGCGCTTTCCACTTCAGGCGGGAGCTGTTCAATGGAAAGTGTTCTCTGGCGCGTGAGCTGGTTTTGGTCTGCGTTTTGGCTCTGGGCCTGAATCTCGTTCCCATTTCCATTCTCGTTTTGGTGCTCGTTTTGAGTCTCATGGATATTGCTGAAGACCTGGTCCTCGAACTTCCGGAGCTCGTGATTGATTTCAACTATGCCTTTGTAGATGGTTTCCCATAACTGGAGTTTTTGGGACAAGATGCCGAAGTTTCCAAGTAGCTTCGAGCAGCACGTGTGGAGCCAGCCAACGTACTGTCTGAGTTTTGCCAAAGAGACATCGATGGTTCGCAACTCTCCCGCGGCTTCCACGCCTTGTTCGGCTAATCCACTGATGCTAGATAAAAATGTGTCAGTGACGACGGCCACGTCACTTTGCTTGACGGCTCCCAAGCCGAGACGCTCGTTGAGCTTCCAGGTAAGCGCTTCATATTGCTTGAGGTCTGCCTCCGAATACTGCAAGAAGAACCTCATTTCTTCTATTTTTTGCGACGCCAACTTTCGCTCGTCCAATTTCTGTTTGCGGGCTTCCTGCTGCATGGAGTACTCTTTTATCATTTGAAAACCCAGGCTATCAGGAGCCAAGCAGCATCTTTTGAATTCCGCGAGAAGCCTCTCTTGTGTGCTTTCTTGAAGGTAGCTGAAAGTCAGAAATACGACGTTTATCTGCTCGATTACACGGTTTATCAAAAACTTCGACAAGGGGGGCGAGGAGCTCCGCACTTTTGGCACTTTGCACCATGGGATTTCTTTGGCGAAAAAACCCATGGGACAAATGAGCAGCAACATCTTGTAAAACTGGTGTAGCCGGTCCAACTGAATGTGTCTTGTGACGAAGATGTGGCCCGATTTGATCACGGTGTTGATCATCCAATCCACAGATGCGCTGTCGTATTTTGCTAACATGGCACCGATGGCAGTTTTGCCATTTTTGGGGAAATACTCATCGAGATATCTTTGCAAGACCAACTGCTCAATGCTGCGAAATCCGTCGCTGGACCCATTGACGCCCTGGTTCGGGCCCCCGATGTTCTTGCTGGCCGAGAATGAGTAGTAGTCCATTAAATTGAAAAAACGGGTCTGCTCTTCTGCATCAAAAATGTGCTTTTTGTCGTGCAAGAAAATATCTAGATTTTGGAGCCTGTTGTAGCGAATGCATAACGCTGCTGGAGAAAGGCCATTATTGTTCATCTCGTTGACATCAATCAAGAATCTGTTGTCTGTCATGAGGCCAGTTTTTTCTATTCCTCGAGCAATCGCGTGCAAGAGTGTATTTCCTGCTTTATCCTTATGCTCTTCGAGTGTCATAGGGCTTTTCAGCAGACGCAAAACAAAGCTAAATGCTTTTTGCACCAACAAGTCGTAGTTTTTGCAGTCATATGACCGGCACAAGCTGAATAAGGGGGTGTGAGAGTTGCAGTCCTTCAAACTCCAATCGATCATGTCACCCAAGAGCTCAAGAGCGTGCACGTCGTGGCCAATGTAGTGCCCGACCGTGCGGCCGTTAATGTCGCGTGAATTGACGTACTGTGTTAGTTCAGCTTCGGTCGCACTGGCCAAAAGACATTCCAAAATTGTGTTGATTATCTCGGGGCATTCTTCCTGGAGGGCAACCACCAAAAGTGACTGGTTTGTGGAGGTGTTTTTATCGAAGAGAATATCTTCCAAGAGGATCCAATCCTCCGTGGCTGAAAGCAAGAGGTCAAAAAGCTCGTGGTTTCGAGTTCGGGCTGCCATGATGAAACAGCTTTCACCGTGAATGTTTTTGCTGCGGAGATAGTGGTTTTGAGGAAGGACTTTGCCGCTCCATTGGGCACTTACCTCATCCAAAAGCTCTCGCACACGGCCCACATCCTCCTGTTGAACAGCGTACCAGAGCTGGTAGTTTTTGAGCGAGCCTTCCTTCATCTGCTGCACGTGGGAGACTTCTGAAGTGTCGTTTGGGCCATTAGAGTCGTGAAGGTGGTGCACGACGGCTTCGATGTTGCTCAAAATGTAGCTAAGATACCCTGGATTTTCTTGGGAGTCTTCTTTGTCATCCAAAGCAGTAGAGGACTCGGTGGGATTGAAGGGGCCAAAGTTGCGCATGTAGTAAAGATGGCACTCCAAGTTGGGGACCTTGGAGTGGACCACAACCATAATCAAGAGAGCCAAGAGGGTGTCTGCATCAATTAGCGGCCCGCGGGCACGAGTGGCAGAGTCGCTTGTGAGTGTGGCCACAGTGTTCTCCAAAACAGCAACCTTCTGGTGCTGGTTAGCGACAGTGGCTGAGGCAAGCGTGGTGAAAATTGCCACAGCGTCAGCCACGCGCCGTTGTAGCACGTTCAATGCCCACGGCTCTGAGACGGGGAGCTCAAGCTGCGCCAAAGAGAGGCACGATAGATCGTGGTATAGTGCCGAGGTCAAGACGGTTCGAGGCGCAGATGGGTCATCGATAGGTGCGCCTGGCTCAGCATCTTCATACTGAAACACGAGCTGGCGCCAGAGCTTGTCGTAGACGTTAAGCTCGACGTAATCATGGATAAGGCCGTTCAAATCGTGGGCCGGTACATGGCGGGAGACGGAGTGAAGGAGGGCATAGGTGCGGTCGGCATCGGGCGAATCTGCGTCGAGGCAGTCCTGAACCACGGCGAAGGCATCATTGACGAGGCCACGAAAGACCAGGCGGATCTCGGGAAGCAGCACTTTGTGCCGGGGCCGGAGACGGTCGTAGCGGCGGTTGTTGTGGTGGAAAAGCACGTAGAAGCGCTCTGCCATGGTGCGCGATAGGACGGGAAACTTTCGGAGAAGCGATTCGAAGGACACGGGCGGCGAGGAGGCTTTGGCTGGGGGGACTTTGGTCAAGACAGACTTTGCTGGCGGGGATGTTGCTGCGGGAAGTCGACGCCGGAGCGGCTCGGGCCCAAGAAGCGACAGCTCCAATAGCACCACGGCCACCATAGCGCCTGGAGGGAATTGGCCGCTCCACGGCTCGATGGACGCCACATGGAGCACGCGGAGACACATGCTGCGGCGGAAACCCTTGCCGGTGAGCACGTGGCCGTTTTTTATGAGGATCTGCTTGCCGTTGATGGTAGAGTAGACAAACAGCGGCAGACGAGCGTGCAGAGGCGCTGAGGTCGGGGTGGCGGATGACAAGCGCACAATATGAGAACGCAAAAAGTCGTCGCTTGTCCGGCAAAGATGGAGGAGGCTCTGGTTGGACGCGTCCGAATGATGGAGGAGAACATGGGCCGGCGGAACCAAGATGGCCAAGTCTGGGTGGAGCCGCGGGAGTTCGGCCAAGGTGGCTTTGAGCAGGGATTTTTCGGGCGGGTGGTTGAAAAGGCTCTGGAGAAGGGGATTGTAGAGCGGTGGCTGTGGAGAGGGAGGGCGGGAGGTATACTGCGGGAGTGGCGGCGGTAGAGTCATGTTTCGAGTGACCGATGGGCCGTTGGTTGTGGCTTGTGTAGACATGGGGCAGAGGTGCGGGCCAGAAATGGGCCTGGGGCCAAACATTCTCGGGGACTTTTTGGGGCCACGATTTTGCGAGGAGACCCAGAGACCACCAGGAGCCGGGGATTATCGTGGGCGGCCCCAGCCGGATTACAGCGAGAAAAAGAGAAAAAAAAAGTGCCAAAGTGCCAAAGTGCCAAAGTGCCAAAGGGCCAAAGGGCCAAAGGGCCAGAAATATAAGGGACCCAGATTGGGGCGGTGCGGCTGTGCTGGCCCCAACCAGATTTTTTCTGGCCCCAGCCCGCCCCGCGGCCCCATCACCTGTTCACATTCAATCGTCCTATTTCCAAAATTTGTTCTATATATGGTCACTCGAGCTCCAACGCCTGTAGCTTTTCGGCAGCGTCGCTTTCTCCGGACAGGCTCGAGTCATCGTCCGTCTCGCTGTGGTTTCCGCTGTGGATTTCGTCTTTGTCTCCGTTTCCAACGCGTTTTTCAATGACATTACCCAAGGCATCGTACTCCACATCGCTGTCGCTCTCGCCCTCGTAAGCGCCGCTCCCACTGCCATCAAAATCTTCGTCCTCGTCACCTTCACCCTCGCTGTCGGAATCGCCCTCGCTGGCGCATTTTTCCTTTCTGTTCACATTTCCCATCATCCACACATCCTCAGTGGCGCTCTGCTGCTTGCGTTGTCTCACTTCCTCCTCCAACTTCTCCATCCATTCATTTTGCGCAGCCTCCACCGATGCTGAGTCTGTGCACTTCTGGTACACCGCCAAAAGCTCACGATTGATGTCCAAGAACGTCGGGCCCCACAGAAAGTTGTCAAGCAACTCCTGTGCCCACTCCGTCCGCCCAACAATCGCAAAACACGCTGCAAGTGCCTCCACACAGTTTAGCTTCCATGGCCGCCCGTAATTCACCGTGTTGGCCGCGACCAAATATGGCAACAACCGTTCGTGCTTGCCGCCAATCTTGTTGAACGGAACCTCATCCAACCGTGCCCACGAACACTCCACAACCGCGGCTCCGTTGGCATCCACGATTTCTCGGTCGTTGGGACACACCACGCCTTTCCCGTTGGGAGAAACCACGATTCCCTGGAATTTCTGGCCCACTCGTAGGTTCTGAATGTACCCCAACCGCTCTAGCTTCTTTCCCAGACATCTTTTGGGGTCACAGTGGTCAAAATCCCACATGGCAAGCTTGACCGGGAGATGCAGCGGCCGGCCCTTGTTTGACAAGCTCTCCTCCTGTCTTCCGCGCCGGACATGGTGCTGCTTGGCCTTGTGGCCGTTGGACGTTTTGCCTTTGGCGTTCCGCTCTTCGCTGGGCTTGTTCTTTCCCTTTGCCATGGCAATGTGGTTGGAATCTGTGTCTGCGATGTCTCGCGATCACATCTCTTCTCATCTCGCTACACCCGTGCATCCTGTCTAAAAATATCATTAAGAAGCTACTTAACTTTCAACCCTGTTATTATGTAAAGTCCCAACCGGTGTCTTCTTTTCTTTTTTCTTGTTTTTCGATTTTTTTTCCTATCCTTTTCGCGTTGTTGGCGACGTGTGCATGGCTTGGTCGACCATGGCCCATTCCAGATGTGCGGGGCCCACCAATGCATCCGTCTTGTCTTCTCGACAAACGTCGTGCCATTGATGGCTCCTTAGAAGTCCTCGTCAAAAGAAAAGGCATCCTTGGATCCACTAGCATCATTGGTCTTTGCCATCACACCGGCCTTTTGGTAGTCCGACACTCTCTTCTCAAAGAAGTTGGTCTTACCGGCCAAAGAAATGTTCTCCATGAAGTCGAATGGGTTGGTTGCGTTATAGACCTTCTTGTTGCCCAAAGCAACGAGCAATCTGTCAGCAACAAACTCGACGTATTGACACATCAATGTGCTGTTCATACCCAACAAGCTGACTGGCAAGGAGTCGGTGAAGTACTCCTTCTCGATTTCCACAGCCTCGGTGACGATTCTCTCGACAATCTTGGCATCTGGTCTGTTTTTCAAGTGAGAGAACAACAAACATGCGAAGTCGGTGTGCAAGCCCTCGTCACGGCAAATCAATTCGTTGGAGAAAGTGAGGCCTGGCATCAAACCTCTCTTCTTCAACCAGAAGACAGAGGCAAAAGAGCCAGAGAAGAAAACACCCTCGACGGCGGCAAAGGCCACCAAACGCTCACCGAACAAGGCATCCTTGTCGCTGATCCATCTCAATGCCCAGTCTGCCTTTTTCTTGATGCATGGAATGTTCTCGATGGCGTTGAACAAGAAGTCGGACTCTTTGGGGTCCTTGATGTAAGTGTCGATCAACAAAGAGTATGTCTCGGAGTGGATGTTCTCCATCATGATTTGGAAACCATAGAAGCACTTGGCCTCAGGAATTTGTACCTCGGCAGAAAAGTTCTCCACCAAGTTTTCGTTGACGATACCATCGGAAGCGGCAAAGAAAGCCAACACTCTGGAGATGAAAAATCTCTCGTTGTCGTTCATTCTGTTGTTCCAGTCGCCGATATCCTTGGACAAGTCGATCTCTTCGGCGGTCCAGAACGAGGCCTCAGCCTTCTTATACATTTGCCACACCTCGTGGTACTTGATAGGGAACAACACAAATCTCTTGGTGTTCTCAATCAACAAAGGCTCGTCCTTCTCCTGCTCCTTCAAGTAACGACGTTGCTTGTTGTGCGTTTTCATGAATTCGTCGTGCTGGCGGGCGGCGGCCTTGATCTCTTCGTTAACCTTGGCTGACTCGAGAGCGTCGCCCTCCTTGATGTTGGCGGGACGAACAATGTCTTTTGGCTTTCCGACCAAGGAGTCGGTGCCGGTGGCGACATCTTTGGCAGCGGCCTCGGCAGCCAACTTGTCGGTCAAAGCCGTGCCCCTCATGGTGGACATATCGAGGGTGGAGATCTTGCCGGTCAAGCCGTTTGTAGGGGTTTGTGAGATGGACATAGTCAGAAGTTAGTTGGTGATGTTGCAATCGGGAGATGGCTAGGGCAACTGGGTTGTAGGGCAGTTGCTTGAGCGGGATGGGATGGGGTGACCACGGGAGCGATGAGTGCAGTTGACAAGGTGATGAAAACAGCAGAAAAGTGGGCGGCAAGCGCGATATTTATAGGCTACGCGCTATTCAATTCCCGAAGGCCGGAAAGTAGTTGTTTTGGTTTCGGGTTAGGAAAAGAAAAAGTTCTCGTGTTTCGAGATGCGCGCGGCGCGCCGCCTGGCGCTGGTGCGTCTTCCGCGCGACACGTGACACGCACCTTTTGCCCTCCGCGTGACACGTCTGGTATGCGTGTCTGCAGAATGCCTCCGGGGCTAGCAAGCTGGCTGTGAATCGATTTCACATTCGAAACGGCTTTTAGCGGCGGTGAATGATGCATTGTAAGAACAGTGTGGATTTGTTTCAGCGCCTTTTCAGCGCCGTTTCAGCGCCGTTCCAGCGCCGTTTCAGCATCCCCTCAGACTCCAAAAAAACAGTCCGTTCCGGCCCGCCCGACGCTCCTGGGGGTCTCTACAGGCCCTGCTGGAGAGGGGGCAGCAACCGCGTGGCGAACGCGGAAGGCTGGCTGTTGTATATCGCACTTCTGTTTTGGTTTCGTCCCAATTGAGGCTAAGTGCCGATGTGCACGCGTCTTGCCGCGTCGCGTTGTTCTGTACGACGTGTCGTACGTGTCGCGCGTTGCGCTTCCACACGCGTCTCGGCTGATTTAACGCCTTACAAATATTAAAGGGCTCCTAAGCTTGTGGCCAGATGAGGGAATCTTGCGGTTGTCGTTGCGTGATTCAGCAGGCCGGTCATCGGCTTCTCTTGCATATAATGTGCTTGCTGTCGCAAAGTTACTTTTTCCTCAGGAATCTTATCGAATCGATCTCTGCGGTGCTGATGTTTTTGTTAAGGCGTAGTGAACCAGCGTTTTCAGGAAAACCGGCTTTTACAGAGGCCTCCATATAATACACAACTTTGGGTTGTTTCTGACGAGGCTGTTGATTTCACGTCTTCAACAACTAATTGAACGCGCCAGCTAGGAATGTCTTTCCATATGATCATTCTACGGCTAGTTTTTTGTTGACCTTCTTTTATAAAAACATTTATTGTCAGCCATCTTGTGGCTGTCTTATTAACAGAGCGGTTTTTGCCTTTTGTCTTGGTTTTGCATCAGCGATCTAGCTCAAGCAACTAGTATAGTGGTTGCCAAGGACTACATTTCGTCTTGTGGAGCCCAGTGCTTCCTTGAGTCCAGGAGTCGCCAATCAGGTCATCTTAAATAACATTCCGACTTCAGCAAAACTAGACCTCGGGCTTGATGATGAAGTTTTCAAAAAGTTTACCTTAGCAGTAATCTCAGTCTCTCAATCTCAATCTCTCAATCTCAATCTCTCAATCTCAGTCTCTCAATCTCAGTCTCTCAATCTCAGTCTCTCAATCTCAGTCTCTCAATCTCAGTCTCTCAATCTCAGTCTCTCAATCTCAGTCTCTCAATCTCAGCCTCTCAATTTCTCAGTCTCACTCACAGTCTCACTCACAGTCTCACCACAGGCGTTTTGGCACTGAAGTAATTGGCACCAGCTGCATCGTCGATCGGCGTGGGCAAATCCATGATTGGATGCAAGCTTCTTTTAGAAGGCTCGCCAGGCTCACTTTGATCAACGAACGTGACGGAGCTCAATGGGCTGCTGGGATTCTTGTTAAATTCGATTGGCTTGCCCAAAAAGTTATCGTTATTTGCGCCAGCAGAGTGATTGAAAAGGTCCTCATCTATGGATGCCCTTCTCATATGTGGAGATAATTCTTGTCTCGCGCCTGCAGAGGCGAAGCCACCAAAGAGCGGAGAGGAGGGCTGATTTATCAAGCTGCCCTCAGGGCTGTCTGCATCGACGGAACTGAACAAATCGTAGATGTTTCCCTCGCCCTCGTAGTTGTCCTCCACAAGCTTGTTGTGCAAGTACTCTTTGAGGCAAACACGCCATTCTTTTTGACCCCATTTTTCGATGCGGGCAACGTCGAAGTTGGCGGCAACGACCCCACACGCATCGGTGATGTCGAGATAGCAGTGGTGTGGAAGCGACGGAAGACCGAATAGCATGGACACCGGGTCTTTTTTGTCTCATTGATTAAATTATTCATCAAGTTGTCAAAAGACAAAAAAGTGAAAATTCGCG
>JAKUBD010000058.1:0-26904 GCA_030563125.1 Metschnikowia laotica
TTGTGTGCTACCGGCACCGCAGGCCGCGCCGTCGTGGCCTCGCTGGCTGCCCTGGTGGTGTAGTCTGTGGCTGGGCTGAGTGTGGTGAGCGATTGTGCCCGGTTTGGCGCCCACACCTTGATTGTGCCATCCCACGACAGTGTCACAAAGCTGGTTTTGTCAACAAGGTTCCAGTTCACCGCAAAGACCTCCCGCTGGTGTTCGGCCCAATTCATCACCGGGAATTGCCGCACTTGGGTGTCGAAGAGCTTGACCAGCCCGTCTCCTGACGCCACTGCGAGCTGGTTTTCATGGAGCTCGCTCCATGCCACGTCGAAAAGCCCGTCTTGTGTTTCCCACGCAATTTCCTCGCCGATTTGCCCGTTGCTGCCGATACCGAGCACCATCAATTTTCCGTTTCCCACGAGCCCGTAGTTGGCCGCCGCCGCCACGGCGAGTTTGTTGTCGAAATAAGGCGAGTAGGCCACCCCGTACCCGTTGTAACCTGTGGTGCGGTACGAAAGCATTTGTGCTGCTGATGTTGAAAAAAGATGCTGGAAGGGTAATTTTTTGGAACGAGTGTGCGGTGGTGTCGCGCTGGTGATCTCCGTCTGCACACAATGCCCAGATAACACCCCGGAAGTCTCTTTGCCGTTGTTTCCACAGATACCTTTTGGGCGAAGGATTTGTGGTAGCTAGTGGATTTGTCACTATATTTCAAATGCCTACACTGCCTTTTTTTTTGTTTTCAGGCGCTCTTGGGGTTTTTGCTCCGACAGTTCCTGTTTCTGCTGTGCACTGCCATTCGCGAGAATAATCATGAAATACACTCCTCGTCCTCATTCGTGGCGGAGGGTTACATCAGAATATGCTCAGTTAATTTTTTCAGTCTATTTTGTCTTTATGTAATTTTGAGACTCTGAGAGGTGCGTCACCTTTACACATCGTAAGTCTTAGTATCGAGATACTTCACCATGCTCTGGTGCTTGGGCGTGATCTCATTAATGTCAAGCAAGCCGAACGAGATAAGGTCTCCGGCGATGAGGGCGGCCTTTTGCTGCGAGTACTTGGAGTAGTCAAAATCATCGTCTGTCGATGAAATACCCTCCTCGACCACGCCATTGTCTTGATTTAGATTTAACGAGTCCAATCCAGTGGAAAACTCATACGTGCCGTTCACTCCCCTTTCAGCAGACTTTGATGACAAAGTGTCCACGGGATCGACTGCGGGCGGTGCTCCTTGGATAAGTCCCCAAACCAACCAGAAGATTTGCACAGAAGCGCGCCAGAATGTGACTTCGTTGTAAAGTTTCTTGACCTCGTGCTCCACCATGACCAGCAAATCACTCTCCCTCATTTCCGGAATGTAATTCACTTTCAAGTTGGATGTAGGAAACTGGAAGTCGTACTCAATGTACAGTTTGAGGAAGTTGAGCTGTTCTACCTGCGTGGGATACTTTTCCTCGTGGATAAAATAGGGCCGCTCCTCATCATGGTAGTCCGACATCCACTCCGAGAAGTGGTCAGCAATGTCATAAGCAGGGAAATTGGCACCCGAGTACTCAAAGTCAATGACAGCTAGGTCTGCATCTCTTTTGCTGCTGGTGCTGAGGGCTGTAGAGTCATCATCCACGCGAACGATTTCCTTCTGATCAAATGTGTTCTTCAAGAGGAGATTGCCGTACTGAGTATCGTTGTGGCAAAATCTGAAATTTGCCGAGAGATTCTCCAAGTCGTACTTCGAAAAAAGCCAGTCTTTGTAACTGAGGACCTTGGAGTTGAACGTATTCCACGGCATCAAAAGCACGTCCTCGAGCTCTTCCTCAGACCTGGAGTGCTTCAAGTCGCTTTCAAACACCTGGATCCACTTGAAAATTTGTACCCACACTTGCGGAAGAGCAGTATCCTGCTCGTGTTGTTCCAAATCAACTTTGTAGTGCAAGTCCTTCATTCTACGACCAATCATCTGGGAGATGACGGCATCTCTGATTTCGTCTTTACCCATAGTAACGAAGCCCTCGAGAAATTGTTCGAAGCGGCCATTTCCGAAAATACCAAGGAGCTTTGGGCCGATTTTTTTCGACGAGAGCCGAACGAGAATATCGAGCTCTGTTTCACGGTCAATGAGGCAGTCCACGTTCTTACCATACACTCGCAAAAGCAACAGTGGCGGTTGCAGAATTGCCGATTGGTCCATGTACTCGATCTTGTAGATGGAGTTTGTCAAAGCGCCCAGGATACGCGAGACCCGCATGTTCTCCGGAGTGAGCTGCCTCTTGTGCCACTTCGAGATCTTTAGGGCCTTGATCAATCCAATGAGGTCTTGGACGAAGAAATCGAGCGGTAAGGAGTTGTCCAAGTTGACATTGATGGTTGGGATGGTCTTTTCTTTCGATATGTCTATCGGGGTGGGTGTTATGACCAATCTGTTCAACGAACTGGACGAAAGCGATCTCTTCGAGCCAGTCAAAGAGGGCCGCCTCGTCGAGGAAGTCGAACGCGAGTTGGCGGTAGAGTTTCTGGTTCTTGAGCGGGAGCGGGATCGGCTGCTGTGCACCAGAGAAGGGGTGATATCCATAGCGGCTAGGTTTGTTGAGTGATGAAAGTGGAGTGGTGGTAGAGGTGGCAGTCCGCTATGGGGGAAGTGCGGGTGTCGCGGTGGACAGATAAAGAGCGGGCGTGCAGCTTCGTATCGAGCAGGTACGAACCTTGGAGCGACAACGTCGGCGGCGCACGTGCGTCGGGCCGTGGCGGTTGGGCTGCTTCGATTGGCTGCCAGCAGCGGGATTCCCGTTGGGTGGAGAGAGTGCAACGGAAACGGATCCGGCCGAGAGCCGCCAATTTGGGAAGCCCAGGTGATCCGGTGCCTGTCAGGTGACTGGAAGTGGTCAGGTGACACAGAGGTGCACACGATCGGCGGCGTGCGTGTCCAAGCGACCTCCAGGATGTATGGGGCTCGGGAATTTCAGCCGACACCTTGCCACTTCGGGCGAACAATGCATTAAACCTTTTCGGGTGAAGTGTGTTTCGGTCTAACGCTGCCTCAAGTAGCGCTGCCGTGAACCACGCTGCCTTGAATCACGCTGCTTCAGCTTATTCTGCCTCAAATAACGCTGCCTTAAGTAACGTTGTCTCATATTATGCTGCCTCAAATAACGCTGCCTCAAGTAACGTTGTCTCATATTATGCTGTCTTAAATTGCCTCATGCACGGGCATCAGTGCTTCTCTGTTTTTATGGGCCACGCCAGCCCTTGCAAAGACAAGGCTGCAATTCCGAACGAGGCACGAGACACCACGAATGAAGAGCCGAGTCCGATTGGCTGCAAGTATGAAACGCTAGCTCATCATGTAACGATCGAGCACACATGTATCTTTTTTTTCGTTTTCCTTTCGGGAAAGAATACACGATGATAAACGAGAGAAGTCTGCCAGAAATCGCAAAAGTCAAAAGCACGAGAATAAATAATGAAACCTCATGAGCAGAAGAAACTGACGTGAAACATTGAAGGAACTACCCCGGCAGAATTGGGTGCCTGGCTGTGAAATGAAACGCGGCCATGTAAGGCGGGCATGTCAACAGGAGGCACACGTGCGAGTGTGCAGGGTGTGGCAGTATATGCTTCGCCTCGAGTCCACCGGGTGTCGTCATCGTGCACGGGTGATGCGATGCAACGAGCTGCGCGGAAGCCTGTTAAAGCGGCCCACACAGGCCACACATTGAGACATGTGCTATATTGGCAGCCCTTGCACCCGACAACGCACCTTCTGCAACTAATCAGGCAAAAGTCGGTTTTTTTGTGAGATGCAAGCATACTGCTCACCGGACCGGTTTTAGGCCGGAATATGTTCGGCTGTCTACCCTGCAGGCTTGTGTCTTAGGTTCCTGCTCGCGAACTTGCCACATGCAGCGCCAGCTCAAACAGACAGCCCAATACTCGGATGTGACTCCTCACCCGTGAATTCCGAATGTCTGCTCCGGCCTTTCCAGAGCGGCCCCCGGTCACTGCATGGTTGAGCCCATGTTACCGGGGTCTGTGCTAAGCCGTTCTGCTGCGCAGGTTTTTCCGCAGCACTGAGTGCATTTTCGCCGACGGTCCTTCATCTAAGCTCCATCCGATATTGTCTTATAAATAGTTTGCTTCCGGGCTTCGCAACACATCAATTTGCTATCCTTTTAAAACAGCCCACCTTTCCCTGCTGCATTCCCCCCGACCTCTTCTGCTTTCTGCTTTGCTCGCTTGCCTTCTATTTGGTTCTTTCTTCACTTTTCCGGGCGACAAACGATTGCGTCCTTTTACGACACTCCTTAATATAATTCCCCTTACCTTACCTTCCCGACCCATCCCTTCGCTCCCTTCGTTTCCTTCTACCATCCCTCCCAAATTTCCATTCTTCATATTCCTCCATTCTTTTTGTCATGTGCATCGCTAGATCCGTCCCTCTCTGCTGTTTTTGAACTCCACATAAATCCTTAATATGGCCGAAGTCACAGGTTCCATTAAGCCTCTACCCAAGGTCCAATCCACGCTTTCCATGGCATCAGCAAAGTCGCTCCATCTTTTCGCCCCAGGCGCTCCAAATGAACAGGTGTTTTCCCACGGCCAGCGCACTCAGGATTCTGACCAGGATAAGCTCGTCAAATCGTTCGTCAAGCTGTTCAAGAAGCTCGACATGTTTGCCGACAAATTCGAGTCAAAGCTGACGGGAGTCTCCAAAACAAACATCCTCCGCACCATCCTACTTCCATTTCTCCGCCTGCTGGCTCCCATAGAATCCATGTTTCTGCCCTCAAGCAAGCTATACACAAGTTTCGTTAGCATCTCCACCTCCACCCTCGCCAAATGGTGGCGTCTTCTACTTCTGGGGTTGACCGCCGCTGGCGCTCATCCAGTCTCCTCCGTCGACAGAACCGCCTACTTGGAATGCATATCTAGAATTTTGGCCAGATCAGAATGGCTACTGTCGGAGCGCGAGGTGTATACAACTTATATCGACTGCCTCAAAGACACGTTGGATTTCTGCATCACCAAGCTTCTTTCTTTGAAAATTGTTTCTATTTCCATCTGCGCGTTTGTCGGCAAGGTGTTTGCTTTTTCATTTTTCCGCCTTCCAGGTGTTTGCAACGCCTTGCTCTTTCTTTTGAATGTTTAGCAAAGCACATTGGACAAGCAGCTCGCGGCCGTCAAGCCATTACACCCGTCCGTGACGAACGCAGCTCGTCAAATCTTTCCACCTTGTCTATCCCACATGATCGATTATCGTGGCATCGAAAAGCTCGAAAAGGCGAAACGCAGCGCTATCAATTCCGTCGTTCCTCCTCGCCATCCCGTCAAAGGCATCCAGGATCCATCCGGTGCATGGGTAAGACGTTGGTGTTCGAATGATGGCGACATATTCAATCTGTTCTTTCGTCACTATATCAGCTTAGCCGATTCTTACCTTCAAAAGAAGCAGTCTGATCTTTTGCCCGATGCATTCCCTGGGTTTCATGTCATTCGCAGTTACATATTCCAACTCCTCACCATCACCATGCACAGAATCTTGGCTACCAAACAAAATAGTCCCGCATTCACTCAAACAAAATCGGGTCTTGCCTCGGGATCTAATAGATCATACGGCACCAAACTGCTTCCAATGGATGCACCCTCGCCCCCAATTGTTTTGCGACAAGATGAAAACGATTTCGCTGCCATCTCCAAATTGTTCAAGAGCGTGCGTGATATCACGTTTTCTTCACTTCCCTTTGCTAATCAGATCACTGTGATTGTGGATGAGATTTTGATAAGTATCGCACGCAACACCAGCGTTTATGACGTGAACAAAACATCATTGCTTTTGAATTTGGTTTATGAATTTTCAATTCATGTGGTCGACCCTTCGCATATAAACTGGGAATTCTGGCTAGGTTCTTGCAGCATTATGCTTACTGGAACACATCACGTCCAGATTATCACCAAGTGTTTCGCATTTTTGTTCAACGTTTGGGGTAGCATTCCTCATTACTTGAGCAAATATGAAGATCCTTCCTCAATTTCTTACCTCGAGGAATGGCTCACAGAGCCCACCGAGAGTTATAAAACTAACTTCTCCTACTGGCTCACATCTAATAGAATATGGGTTTTATACTTCACACACTGGAATCCCTTGGTACGTGCTTATTATTTTCGTTTGATTGTATGGCGTATCATTGGGTTTAACAACCATGAGAGCACCAGCTCCATAGTCACCACGCGCCGTTTCAAAGTGAAAACCGATTTCATCTACGATCGCATCATGCAAATCGTTAAAAATAGGGAAATGATATCATCCATCCCTGCCTTGGATTTCTCCCCCGATCTGCCTATAGTCAACAGAAAATTCGGGATCTTGCCCAACAGCAAGTCTGCAAAAGATGATGATCTCACGACAATCATGACGTCAACCCCAATGACAAAATCGGGCGATCTTCGTAAAACGCATCCTTACGAAATATTTGATGAAGCAGTTTACACTTGTACCACATTGCCGGCTGCCGGTCTCGCGCAAGGCAGGGTTACTCCAGAATTGGAGTCTCTGTCTGGACTGGAGGGCGGGTCTATCATCAATTCGCTTGGAAGATTTTTCAAGATCCTTTCCACTGATGACATAAGAAGCAAGACTGCCGGCCTTACTCCGCCAGGAAAGATGAAGGGCTACATGGGCCTGTTGGTGAAGAACGGAAACGCCTCCAAGTCTATGACCTCCTTGACTTCCCTTGCAAGGCCGCCAAGTCCACACTTCGGTCACTCATCATCTCATGGTAGTTCCGGAAATGATGCTAACGCGGACTCACCTGCATCATCAGACTCGGATTCGTCCAGTTTACTCTCTGACATATGGAGCACTTCGTCTTCATCTACTTATTCGATATCATCTCAGACAAACTCTCAACCTCCAGAACTCATGAAAGCTCCGCCAGAGATCGTTCGACCCATCCACAAGTTCGATATCATTCTCGATCATGAAGTTGCAACATCAAAATTCGTGAGAATGCAAGCGGCCAAGGCACTGCGGGGCAGTAAGTTCTATGATGTGGGGACACCAGCGACTAAAGCATTCACCACGGCTCCGAAAAAACCAAAGGTGCCAAGTGTTTCGATTTTTTTGAACACGGATTCGTACAATAAATTTCACATCACCCGGGGCTACTACGATGTGGAGACTGAAATTACAGTCAAATCCGAAATTGAAAATTTCGAAGAATTCTGTTCAGCTTTCGAGACATCTATCGACTCACCTACAGACTTGGTGGTCATGGGTAGAGCTTTGAATGAATGGAACGCGATTGTCGAAGACTTTGAGCATTATCTTTTTGATAAAGTTGAGTCGGATAGGGGGAATTATTTCCCTCTAACAGCATCCAACAATGAAGATGAAAGCACCTTGACAGAGATCAACGAAGCGGAATATTTCCTGAGACTCATTCCATTTATGCCCATCGCTAACTTCACAGAACTGAAGCTTCTCAATGCAGCCTAGTATAGATTAAAGCCGGTCTTTTTTTTCAATTTTAACTGTTTCTCCAGGAGACACCTGTAGGAAATAAGCCAGCGAAATCAACGTGGATAGAATGCAAAATGCGGTACTCATGGACCAAAACATGAACACACCGATTACAAGGCTGGTATAGTAAAAGTGCACAAGATAGAAGCGCAAGCCGTTCCACTGTGTTTCGAAGTCCAAAGAGCTGCGAAAAGAGTCGAGAAACAAAAACGGCTTGTTGCTGATGGTGACAACGGACGGACCCTCCTCGAAAGAGTCAATTATTTCCTGTCCAGACATCACGGCAACCGGAAGATCAAGTTGCACATTTTTGAAGACATCCACAGTGATTGGAGGCACCCAGTAGCGCAAGTGATAGGGCACTAGCTTGTTTTTCTTGACATAAATGTAGCGGGCATCGCAATTGACCAACATTTCGTGGTCATAAGTCATGCCGGACGCCAATTTGACCGAATATGGAAGGTTTTGGTAGGAGGTCTCGTGATTGCATATCGCGTGAACCCGGAGACGAACCGAATAAGATAAATCTCTATTTTGGTTCAAGAACTGTAACGCTGCTGAAAGGTCTGGCATGGCCAGGCTGGTCGTTTTGGACGTATCGCTGGAAAATGCAATGGGCACACGCAGTAGCTCTTCCGGAACAAGCATCCGATAAAAACTTAGATAAGCAAGTACCGAAAACGGTAGAAGAACACCAAAAATGGCACATGTCATGATTATACAGTAGAGGAGCTGGCGTGACACGAAAACGCTCGCCGGAAGGATCTTGGGGCGGCCTGAAAGCCACATGAGCACGGATTTGGAGGTTTGGGGGGCAGCGGAAGAGGGCGATTTGGTTGATTCCAAGCGAGCCAGGTCAGGAAGGTTTAAGATTGGTGCGTGAGAAGTTTCGAGTGTGTTTCAGGGGGTTTTCAAAATGGACTCCAGAGACAGAACATGGGGTGGGGTGAGCTTGTTAGCGTAAAAACCGCCAATGTGGAGAGGTAAGTGCGTAGATAAGTGGGGAGCGCGCGATGCACAAGCGCACCGAGATAATTCTAATCAATAATCACATTTAAACATTCATGATAACGTATGGCCTGCAGCGGAAACGGAAAGCGAAAGCCATAACTCAGAGCCCCCCAATATCACCGAGTGAGTTCGACTCCGGATATATATAATTTACACAAAGAAAAGGCCCCTGTAGCATGCCACAAGCGCTCCGGGTCAATTCCGGTGGCCCAAACACCCGAGCAAAAAGGACCACATTCAAGGATATTAATGAGTTGTATGGCCTCTATGATACTTCAAACCATTCAAGTTCTTGTACCTCTTGCCGCAAACCTCGCACCGATAAGGTTTGTCCTTTTCCATGCCTGCACCGTCAAGATACGGCGTGTTGGACTCGGGGTCTATGATAGAAAATGTACCATCGTCGTTTTCTTTCAACGTCTGGTTCTGGTGTCCATGCAAACGGTGATACTTCAAACCGTTTTGATTCTTGTACGTCTTCTCGCATCCGATCACAGGACACTTGAAAGGCTTGAACTCCTCGTTTTCCATCACGTACAAATGACGTGCGGGGTCATCGATGTACATGTTGTCATCATCGCCCATATTTCCATTGTTGTTGGCTCTGGAGGCCGCCTGGTGACCCAGGTGATTTGTCATCGAGGGCGTGACGCCTTGTGACCTGTTCATTGCAGCGCGACCCGAGCCACCAGAAATAGTCAGGTTGGGCAGCACGGTCAGGTTAAGCGCTCCTTGGTTGATTGTCTGCTGCTGGAGGTTGAACTGACTCGTGGAAGGGTTTATCGTATTGGGCTGATGCTGTGCTTGGACATGGTTGTTGAGAAACACATCGTTGGTGGAGACGGTTTCCATGACATTGTGCATGTTCATATTGTTTCTGTTGCGATGCGAGTTGAGCATGTGGGAGTTTGCGTCGTTCTGCGGAGATCCCGAGATGTGAGCTTCCTCGTAGTGCCTGAGAAGATCGTGCAAATTCGGGAGAAGCTGGCCACAGCACGAGTAGTCCTTGCAGTAGTCAGCCTCCAAATTGGGAAGGTAACTTGTCGTGTTGGGCGGCGACATCAGCGTGGGATAGTTGTGTTGGGCCTGGCTCATGAATCGAAACAGGCCTCTGCGGGGATTGATGATGCTATTTTGATGCAGTTGGTGTTGGGCTTGCGAGGCCGTGTGCATCATCACTTCGTCCTTCAACCACAGCCCAATGGTGACGGAACCCCACGACACACCTCCCATGCCCTGCGAGTGGGCAATGGACTCTCGTCGAAATCGGTGGTTGTTGAAGATGGACGGTTGTCTCTGGTACGTTATGTCGATGGGCTGGGGCATGTTGAAGGCATCGGCGGGCGCCGAATCCTGCGACGACGCGGCGTTGTCGAAAATGCTGGTGTTGAACATGTTTGCTCACGCTGTGGAGGGCGGTGGCGGAGGAAAAGCGGGTAGGAGGAACGGGACGGCGGAAGGCGGAAGGCGGGAGGTTTGGGATGGCAATGGCAATGGCGGAGGTGGAGGTAGAGGTGGAGGGGTGCGCCTGTGTGAAGTGCGTAATCGTTCGGGCGAGAGTGGGCACGTCAGGGGCTTCAGCTGGCGTTCCGGGCAACAGGATGCGGGCGGCGACGAGATTGCAACTGGCTGAGAAGAAGGCCAAAAAATTGCTCGCGGGTTCTTGTCGAGCGTTGAGTGTGCCGGGAAGAAAGATGCAAAAGTTGGTTTCGCTTCTGTCTAAGGTGAAGGTGGCGGAATTGACAGAATGCGATTTGAAAAAACGGACAACTGGAGGCCCAGGGAGTCGGCGTCACTAATTACAGCAGGGCTGGGGTACAGGAGGTCTGTAGGGCACTACCGAGGGGCGGAACGGACACGGAACCGACAGAAGGATAATTCCTTGGAATATGTTGGAGGTGAGATTGTCAGCAGGTGAGAGCCATTCCACTCCCTTGGGGCGGTGCGCACACGACCAGTTTCGGTCTAGTAGGAAGGAGAAGCACCGACGTCCTGCAGGCGCGTGCGCTTTTCACCGGATGTGCACGATCTTGCGATGGCCCGTTAAATTGCGGTATGTTGCCGACCTTCCACACGTCCTGCCTGGCCGCACTTCACCACGTTTCGCCTGGTGCCCAGGGGAGCCAAGTCGAAGTTGCAACCTCTCATTGGTCGTGTGGCCGTGTATTCGCCAGTGCACGACCACGTGCATCGACCAAATTCGGCACTTTCGGCGCCGCCGCAGCAATTTCAAATGCGCATGTGGACGAGACCCGGCCCCTGGCGCTCGCCTCCCTTGGGAGAGTTTATTTCAGCTGTGTTTGGTGTTTGTTTCGGTCTCTTCATCCGGTAGCTATCGGGGGTCAACAGGGGTAGGGCGAAGAGTGCGTGCGAATGCGAGGGCTGAAGCTAGGGGAATAAGGCGCACTGACAGCCTCATCCGCATGGCGCACTGACAGCATTATCCGCATATACCGCATCTACCGCACAGCACCGAGGGTCTTTCTGCACAAGGCTTCAGACCCCTCGGCAATAGCTCCCGCCCCGGTTTTGGCGTTTAGTTGGGCTTTTGGCGTTTAACTTCTGGCGTCTCACTATGTTTTTTCCGCGTGTTGGCCATTTGGCGCTATCTCTTCAAATCGAGTCGAATCCCCCGGAAGGGGATCCGTGATGAATGGTGTACTGGTGTTACTGTAGGCCGCTATCGAACACGGCGCCCGCGTCTGCACGTGCGACGGCAAGTCCCTTTGTTTCAGGAACCCTCGACTAATGTTCCAACAGCCCCCGGTCTGACCTTCTCCGGTCTTAGATCTCCAGGTCTGGCGTCCGCCGGTCCCGGGTTTGCGTCGCGCCACACGTGCGTGATAGCGACAAGTGGCGCACTCCGGCCGCTGAGCCTACATCCGACCCTCCATCGCGGCCAGGTCCAGTTCAGCAGCGCGGCGGCTGCGGTGTGCTGCGCTGCGCGCACGTGACACCGCGCATCTGTGCTGCAGCACCGCTCCGATCCCCGGATTTCGCTCGGGGTGCAAAATGACATTTTTCACATCAACAACCGCTCCATAGTCCTCACCTTTCCTCCTTTACCAACCCACATGCTAGCTCTGCTACCGCACGATGTGCTTGCTGATACTGCACGCTGGCTTCCGCAAGCAGACCTCCTTTCTTTGGCGCTAACTTGCAAACACGTTTATTCAGCGGTCCATGCAGAATTATACTCGGCCATCGTCATCGACTCGAGTCCTCGGCTTTTCCAAAATGCCCCCAGCGCCCCGCTTTCACCGGCGTATGTTCATGCGTCGCTGTACGGCCACCAGCCCGTCGTGGTCCGTTCTCTTTTTGCGCTTTCCAAGCTTCTAAAGGTGCTTGTGGCCCACCCGGAATACGCCACGCTAGTGAAGGTGTTGGTGGCACACAGCGTGATACCAGACATCGCCAGCCACGATTTGTTGCAGTTCATGGAAGCAGTCATGCCCTTTTTGACCGGCATTCGTGTGCTCAACTGGTACTCGTGTGAGCGTCCGCTCCTGACGCGTCTTGTGTCGCTTCTCCCCCATCCAGAGCTCCTTGTCAGCATTTGTGGCAACTTCCAGCAGGATTGCCGGCCGTTTGGCATCACGGATCTTCCATACTTGCGTCACTTGGACATTTCGAACGCGTCCACGGACAAAATGCTCCGCGATATCGACTTGAGCCGCTTTCCAGCTCTCGAACTGCTCAAAGTTTCCCGCACGCCATCGTTGAATACCCGGGCCTTTTCTTCTCAGCCGGAGCCATGCTGCCGTGGTGCTGTGGATGGCCACCGCGACATCGCCTTGTCCAGTGTGCTGCCTGGGTATGTGGCGGCGCTTTGTGGCACACGCCTACCGTCTGCGCCGCTTTCGCTTTCGCTTTCGTCACTCACGCTTCTGGAGCTCTCCTTGGCGCCGCAGGATGCTGATCTTTTGGCCCGGACCTTTTGCCTTCCTTCGCTCCGCCATTTGGCGCTCAAAAACTGCTTCGAGCATCTCTTTCTGGCCGACGCTCCTTCAATTCCTCAGCGGGCCTTCCGCCGCCGGAACGCTCCTCCGCTCACTTTCCTAGACGTCTTGGCACCGCAGCTTATGGCGTTGCAGAGCCTTGACTTAAACCTTTCCAACGAGCTTTGTCACACCAGCGCTACCTATAACCTTCTCCGGTCTCTTCCCAGCAGCCTCCGGAATTTGGCCGTTCATCTTAAGGTTTTACACCCGGGCGGGCCAATAAACGCATCGGCCATCTTTGCTAGCTTGCAGAAGCACTCTCACTCGCTTGAATCCCTCAGCATTTGCTACGACGTTGTGGACCAGAGTCTTGTTCCGGTTTGCGCCCGCCGGAAACCTCGAATCTCGCTACGCTCGTATGCGGGTCTCTCAGCCCTTAAGAAACTCAAATTCTTACGATTGCCGCTTAACTCCGACCAGGTTCTCGACTTGACTCCGTTATTAGACGCACACCACCAGCTACAGGTGCTCCAGCTCACTCTTTTGGACCTGTTGGCGTCGGCTTCGGCTTCGCCGGAACTGTGTTTCGGATGTCCCAAAGCATCGTTGGTAGATCTTTCAAGTCCCAACTGTTTGATAGCTCCAGAGTACTTCGACATACCCACATCTTTCGCCGTGAAGGTCGAGCAGGAGCGCAACGAGCAATATTTGAGTCTCGCTAAATCTGTGAAAAAAGTCTTGAAGCACGCACGGTTCGTCCGTTTCGATCTGTCTTCCGAATCGTTGGTCTGTGGCTGTGACAGTCGTGGACAAATGGTGTTGCACGATGCCTCTCACGTGGAAAACTTCGACTCTCTCGTTGCGGAAGTGGTTGATGTGAATTAGGAAGAAAAGAAAGGACAAGAAAAAAAACGTCTCCATTCAATAGATAAAGACTATATCTCGTAAAAACGAAAACCCTAAGACTCAATACGGCCTTCCACCGATCTTGGTCATCACGCAGTCTTGGCCGCTAGTCTTCTAACTCGACTTTACCCAGTTGCATGGTGGATTTGTAGCGTTCTAGTGCTCTCTCCCGGCACGCTTTATGGTCAACCATAGGCTCCGGGTACCCATTTTCTTTGGCGATGGAGGAGCTTTCAGAATTCGAGAATGGATTGTGTATAGCCTTTCCCTCGATGGACTCCAACTCCGGAATCCACTTCTTGATAAATGCACCCTGAGGATCGAACCTTTCCGACTGCGTCCACGGATTAAAAATTCGGAAATACGGTTGTGGATCGACGCCCGTACTGGCTGAAAAACCCCATCCACCGTTGTTGGAGCTGAAGTCTCCATCGGCGAGATTCTGCATGAAATACTGTTCTCCCTGCCTCCAATCTATAAGCAAATCTTTTGCAAGAAAAGAGGCCACGATCAAACGTCCACGGTTGTTCAAGTATTTGGTTTCATTGAGGCATCTCATACAAGCATCCACGATAGGAAAACCTGTTTTGCCCTCGCACCACGACAAAAAGTGGTGCTTATTGTACTCCCACGGGATATTCGTGAGCTCCAAATGGAACGGCTTGAACATGGCAACAAATGGCCAGTTGCACATAACGTGCTTGTAAAAGTCTCTCCAGGACACCTGCCTGACCCACTCAGAAATACCCGTTGATTGGCTCTTGTTACTCTTTGTGAGCTTCTTCTCCTTGAACAACTCCTGCAAAATCGAGCGCGTCGAAATGGTTCCGGATGAAATGTGGACACTCAAGTGCGACACGGTGTCATAATCCAACGAGTCTCTGGTGTCGTCGTATCCCTTGATATCTTTGGACCTGATGTAATTGGACATAGCCTCGCGGGCGCCATCCTCTCCAATGAGCTTGAAGTGCTTATGAAACTTCTTTTTGTCCACATCTCCGTGAGGGAAGTTGGCTTTCTCATCCACGTCTAGCGTGTTGTCGAGTTTTTGTGGGGTTTCATAGACAAACGTTTTTTTAACCAAGTAGTTGTCGTTGGCGTACTTGATCCACTCCTTGTACCACGGCGTGAACACGGCAAACTGAGTCCCCTTTGACTTCGTTTTAAGTTCGCCGGGCGCCACAATACAACTATCATGGCACGGCTCATAGCTCACGCCCTTGGGCGTCAAAATGTCTATGAGCTTCGTTGAGTCACGTAACTCGTCCACCTCGTACTCAATGTTGGAAAATAAGTGGGAGATCTTGTACTTTTCCACAAACTCCACTATCAGTGGCACAATGTCCTTTCTTTTGGGCGCCTCAATCGTGACTAGCGGAATATTGAGGTCTGCCAACTTTTTCTCGAGCATTTCCAAACTCAACATCCGGTAATAGTGCTTGGAAGGGCTGTCTGAGTGTGCCTTACGTTGTTCTGGCGAGTTCACCCAAAAACACACGAGCGGAAGCTTTTTTTCTTTGGCCAACGCATAAGACTTGGAAAGTGCATGGTTGTCGTTTATCCGAAAGTCTCTGATAAACCAATGGGCCACAGCATTGGCGGGCGCGACGGCTTCACGCTTTTTGGCGGTTTTGTCAAGTTTGTTCAAGAAAATATTGTATGGTTTGTTTTCATCCTTGTTATACTTCTGCGCTGCTAGTTTCGTGCTGATCTCTTTTGGGTAGTATGGGTTGGCGAAATGCGAGAGACTCTCTAGCTTTTGTTTTTTGGCAGACATAGCTGATCGGAGGTAAAGATCTCTGTATATGGTGACGGCGGGCCAAGGATGACGAGAGTGGGAAAAAAAGGACGTCTGGATTTGAAAATTCAAAGTGGATTTTTCAAGGAGTCAATGCTGGGAAAGTTGGCGGTTTAGGAAGCCGGAAATGGACTCTTTAATACTTGAATGGTGATGCTTAGGTTGCTTGCTAGAGGTGTGCATGCGACCCCGCCGGTGATGCTCAGAAATTGCTGCAAACCCGACTCTCAGACCGGGGGCAAAATTCAGACTCCTCGAAGTTTGAGCATTGTAGCAAGCGCGTTTCACACATGTGTCCCGCTGGCGCATTTTGATTGCGATGACTTTTTGATCTAGTTGGACGGCTGTAAAGTTTGGGCACCGGAATTGGTGGCCGCGCCACCGAATATGAAATATGCGTCACCCCAAGATTCTGCAGCCAACGCATTTCAAAGTGGCCCGACCATACCCGGCAAGTATTAAAGGCTGCATTCATTTCTCGGATTAGCCTTTGTTTGAGTTTTGTGTTAGCTTCGTGTCAGCGTCGTGTCATTGTTGTTTGATGCTTAATTCACAACTGCTTCAGCTTAATCTCGAGACTGACGTATGCAGCGCTGCGACCACCATGATGCCATCTATCGTTTCTGCACACTCCACTTCTTCCTGTTTCGCCAACGCGGGTTCTGAGATTCACGTCTCCACTAGCGCACACGTGATCATCACGTACGATTCAACGCCCCTGGTAAAAGTGATCGTGCACGAACATTCCTTTCAAAACATAATCTACACGTACGATCTTGTCGCTGAGTCGACGGCCAGCCTGAGGCTTGACGCATAGCCTCGACATACCACGCGCTTTTCAAACTCAGCACCCGAGATACGCGACCGGATGAGCCTCAAAATCGGGGGCGCGCTTTAGTCGCAATGGGAATACGATTTGGCCCATCGAGACTCGATCTGCGCCGGAAAGGCTGTAATTGCACCACTTTTTCCCAGACGAGACACGAGAAAAGCCCGCTGAGAATGCCTTTGCCAAGCTCGTTGGCGAAAAGTGGATCACCAAAAAGTGACTCCCGCGCAAACGTATTGTGTGCAGACCGACAAAACCCCCAATCGGAAAGGCTGAAATGCACCGCGTAAACATGTGTCTCCCCGGAAATCTCGGTGCACACACGACACGAGCGATGCGACGCCGAGTGCTAATCTAGGGCGAGATGGCTTGAGGAACAATCGGATAAAGTCGAGAGAGCCTCAGATTTACAAGACATCTGGGGTGGGGTGGGCAGAATCCACAACAATGCGGCCCCCTGCCGCACGTGGGACCCCCAATCCAACAATGATCAACCGTAAAACAACTGTAAAACAACCGTAGAAGTTGTTTAAGGGCAACACTAACAAACTCCGCGCTGCGTGCACACCATCACTATTTGCTCATGCTCAGCCTTGCTCGCGCGGCCACACACCCACATGCACACCCACCCACCATTCTCACTTTGACCGATACCTCGATCTCTCTCAGCTAATAATCATGAGGCATGAAGTATAAGGTCCGTGTCTTTCTGGTAAGCGTGGCGCTTCTACTATGTCTCTTCTTCTTCCTCCAACCTAATTGCTCCTACCAGAACTTTCTGTTCTCGTACATCATTCCCACCGTTTCAACAACACTTCCCCTCAACAGTCATCCACACGCCAAATGCCGAAAGTATTTCGAAACCCTACGAACCCTGGCGCCTTCCCGCCCATCTTCCTCCCGCTACTTGTCGTCCAGGCACATCGCAAACCACATCGACCACTTGCGGATTTACCTCAAGTGCCATATTGATCATCAGCTCCCGGAAACAAAAGACTCTGCTGCGATGGCCACTGAGCTTCTCCCGATGTTTTCGGGCGAGCTTCCGCAAACATCCAAGCCGCATGACTGGTCGTCATTTCTCTCCGACAAGATGTTTTACTGGTCTCGCTACGTTTCGGCAGCAAAGGGCCGTGGTATCGTCATCAGCATCGACGACAGCAATGTCAACTTCGCGTGCCGGCTTCTCCGGGTGCTCGCGGGTATAGGCAACGAGCTTCCCATCCAGTTCATTCATGAGGGTGATCTTTCCCGCTTCTCCGTGGACATATTGACTGACGCTGCCAACCTGCAGCAGGTGGAGTTTATGGACGTATCGCCCACCCTCAAGGAAGGCTATAGTTCCATATTCCAGGGTTACAACAACAAGTGGTTTGCGGCACTCTTCAGCACGTTTGAAGAAATCATTTTGATGGATGCGGACGTAGTGCCATTCGTGAACCCGGAGGAGTTCTTCAGCATAGAAGGCTACGCAGAGTCTGGCGCGTTTTTCTTCAAAGATCGCGAGCTTTCCGAGACCCTCTCTGAGACCCAGTTCAACTTCTTTTCCAGCATGATTCCCGATAACAATACCTTTTTCGACATCTCCATTGACGATCTTCAGCTCCAGAACAACTTTTTTAAGTACAAGTCGAAGCATGTCATGGAGAGCGGCGTGGTTGTCTTGCGCCGTCGTTCCCACCTCCCTGGTATCATCGTTTCCTTGGCATTACAATACTGGTTCCAATCTGGTCGCATTATGTACGGCGACAAGGACCTCTTCTGGTTGGGACAACTAATAAGCGGCAATTCAAATTATCGCTTCAACGAGCACGCGGCTGCTGCTATAGGTGTTATGGAAGAGAACAAGACAGTTTGTTCAACCCAGCTAGGGCATTTCAGTCCAGAAAAGAAGCTATTATGGACGAATGGTGCCCTTAACATGTGCAAGAAGAACACCTGGTTCATGGATTACTTGCAGTACCCTCATCTCCGAAAGAAATTTAACTATTCCATTTACGAAATGCGCAAAAACTACCAGAATCCTGTTGTCATGAAAGAGGCTGTGCTTCCGGCGTCGCTTGATACGCTCAATGCTGGCGGCAACGGCCGCATCAAGTCCTATTTCAACAAGATGTACAGCCGAGGTTGTGGTGGCATATACTATTGCGCATCCAGTCATGAAGGAGGCGAAATTATCGAGTTCACCCTGGAGGAGCAACAACTTTATGCTCGCATCATTGAGCTCTGGAATGCGGACTACTAGCCCTTCACCTCTGTCGTCATTCAACAATCAGTTGACGGTCCTATTTATTAGCATAACGGTATGAATCCTCTTGCCAGCAAGGCGGTATCTGAGCGATGCTTTCAATTCTTGTCGGAGGGTTTCAATATATTCACTTTAACACCAAAAGGTTTAGTGACGCTTAAGTTCGTCAATGCCCACGCATTGAAATTGGTCGTTGGTCCTGTAGCTCCCGTCCTCGTAATGGATGTAGTTTTTTTCGTTACCAGCGAAAGCCAAAGGGTTGGGGCCCCATGTCGGAATATAACAAAATTCGTCCCATGAACAAGTTCTCTCACAGCGGACGAAAGACGGCCACTTAAGGTCTTTGAGTAGCTGGTTCATTTCCTTCTTTTCTTTCATGACCTTGTCTTTGTGTTCCGACAGGTCAAAGTTTAGAGTTTCATTGAAATAAATTTTGAGAACGTTCAAACTGGTGAAATGAAGGTCCACAACACAGGCAATGATTTCTAGAGCAACTCTGTGCATGGAAGAGAAAATCAATACATCAGAACCGGTCTCGAGAGGATAGGTGTGGTACACATAATCAATAAGCGCATTCCTAATAATGGCGTCCTTGTTTATGAAAGTCGTTTCCTGTGATGCACCGTTGTATCTGCGCACAAAGTTGAACGTTTGGGCGGTAATCTCTTTTGTGGCATTCAACAAAGCGCCTGAAGCGTTTTGGCGACAAGCGTATTCAAAGCGAGTAAGTGAAGCGTTCAAGCTCGCCAACATTGGAGTAAATTTGCGCTCTATGCGATTCACTGGTTGCTTCCAGTCATTTTTGTGTTTCACATCGACGCCGGGCTTGAGAACTCGTTCTAGGCTCGACATAACCTCTAGTCTCATAGGCTCCGACACGTTATTTGCTCTGCGAAGGTATGGATCAGGGTTGAGCCGGGTCTTGTTCAAAAGAGTGATCATATTGGCGTAGTCGATGGAGATCCTGGACTCGCCCTCGTTGACCCAATTTCCTGCCTGGAACCAGTTAAGAGAGCTCATTCCCTGCCACTCGTCGAGAATGGCTGTTTCTTCCATCTCTTTCGGTTCCAGCAGGTTGGAATTCTCCTTAGGAAAACCTACTGAGTCGGTGATAATTCGAGAAAGCGTGATGTTCGACACGAGCTCCAAGTTTGTCTTAAAATCACACAAGACGATCTCGTAGCCGATCTCGAGACGGATGAATCCTTGGAGCCCAAAAGCCTTTCCCCACTTGCAAATACGGTCCGCTGCATCTCGCTCGGAAAATGGTTCGGAGAGACCGCTCAAGAGCCCCTGCTGGTCCATTTCTCCGTTGGTGCTCTTAGCCGCGGACTGGCCATCCAAAAGAATTAGTTTGTCGAGCGCCACCGTGTTGCGAAACGTGTAGAGAAAGCTTGAGCGGTCCCCAAAGGGGAAATGTGGCGGGGGCCGGCCTTTGCCCCCCATAACTGTCTGTTCTCCGGTTCTCTGATCGCCATTATCGGTGATGCGAGAATTTGGTGGCGGTGGAGGCGGCGGCATTGGCGGTTGTCCTCTCAGGTCTCGTGGAAAGTGAGCGAAAGAATAGCTGAACTCATAGTCCATCGCCACCCACTCGAACAGCTCAGGTATATTTGGGCTGCTCGTGGAATGGTACATGAGAGTATTGGGTGCAAGGTAGGCCGGGAAAAAACTCACGCCCACCGGACTCATGTTGGAGTGTTTTTGCTTCAATGCCGCATTGACGCTGTTGAAGACAGCGGAGGCATTTGCAAGATCAATGGGAAAATCGTTATGGATTGAGGCGGAACTGGACTGGGCCGGCAAGGCGCTGGATCGGGTTAGGCCAAAAGGCTGGCTCTGGCTGAAAAAAAGCACGGCAGCCACCATGCCCAATACAAGCGAGCATCCCACATGCTGGACGCGTTTTGAGTATCGGAAGGGCTTGGCGCTTTTAGCGCGTCCGATTTTTCCTTCCATTGTGTTTGAAAGGGTGTCGGCGTATCTGTCGCAGGCCCCCTTGTTTGGTGCATTTCGACGGTCTGCCATGTTCCACCCTTGGCGCGCGATTCGGAAAGATAATCCGCAGCTCCGGCCGTCTGCGGCAATCTTGTTCCATGGTGTCCTTTTTTTTCTTTTTTCTTTTTGGACTGCAATTTGATTCTTGTTGTGCATGTCTCATATTTTTGATTCGGATTCGAAGTCGGATTCTGTTCCTGATTCTGAATCTGATGCTGGTCGTAAACATAATCATGATCACTGAACCTTTTCTTCTCCCTCATTCAACCCTCTTTACCGTCTCCTCTATGTCGTATCTCGTTGTCTGCCTTCCTTTGGGCGCGTATCTTGCCGTAGTAATTCCATTGTTAATAGCCTGCCCACCTGCGGTGCTCATCAAACAAGTCTGCCTTTGTCCTTTTGCTTATGATCGCCCTCGATCTTCCCGCTTCAATAACCGAGTCCACTGGCCCGTGGTATATAACCTGGTCAACTGGAGCCTCTTAAAGCATTTTTTTTCATCTCATTGCCTTCCAATGAAACTCAGACTCCTTCTTGTGCTCTCAGCTGTCACCACTCTTGCTTACGAGTTCAGACGTCACGATTCCGACCCTAGCTTAAACTCGCATGAATCCATCAAACTTCATCAAAGGTCCCCGGTGGCCCCCATATTTGATGAGGAGCCCGAGATTATTGGACATTCCGCACTCTCCATAAGTCATCCCGATGTCACTGGGCACGAGAAAGATTCGGGCAATCACTTGAAGCGTCGCCAAGATATACCTGACAATTCACATTCCCCACCACCAAACCCTGCCAGCGCCAAAACTTGGTCACATGCTTCTCCCCCTTTACCACCCAAGAAAAATCACGCCAATCCCCTATCTCAAAATCACGCCAGCGCCATGGATCAGGTTGATAAAGTGTTAAGCCTCCTCGACGACATTGCCGAAGCGTATGTGTCTTTGGGACAGCTTATCGATATTTTTTTGAACAGCATCACCGCTGCTTCCCGCGACGGCTTGGATGTGACAGCCACAATCAACGACCCACTTTGGCAGCTGAGTGTCGGGGGAATTATCAATTCAGCCATGAGCAATCTTTCTAATTTGTTCCAATCTTTGAATTTATAAGATAGCAGTCAGGGTGTGGCTTTATTTCTAAAAAGCCGGCCAACGGCTGCTATTCGTTATGTTGCATATTTGGCTCCGTGTCTCGAAATAAATTCTTCCTCTTAACCCAAAGTAGCTAAGTAATCATACTGTTCTCTAGGTCGCGCGGCTCTTTTGGCGGCTCAACCAAAAAAGTACTTCTAATCTTCTTTGCAAAAAGAGAAATCGTTTGACCTTCTCTTCCGATTCTTTTTAGCTCGTGTCTTCCAAACTACACCATCGAGCTGGCTCAGTGAGCTTGCAGCGTTTTGCACACGCGTGAAAGCTATTCTTCTTGATCACTCTTCAATCGGTTCATTCCTTGTGATTTCAAAACTCCATTTCGCTTTTGAAATTAAATTGCAAAAGCCCGCTATGCCTATTGCGGACAAAACTGTTGAGCCGAGGAGGGCGGTGATGGCTGCGAAAAGAACGGAACATTTGTGTGCGGGGTGTGCAGTAGTGCAGATTGACCTACATGGTGAGATGAAAATCAATGCCCAAAGACGCTACTCGCCACTGAACAATTTGAAAGGCCAATTTTGGGGAAGTCGCATGGATTCGAGCAATGTGACCGATTGATTTTCAGCAAGTTTCTGAAGCATGTATACTCTTAATTAAGTCAAATCAAAAAAATTTAATTGTCTCATATATACACACTTTCAGCTATCTCTTTTGAATATACTACGGGAAAATGTCTCAATAAAGGTCACGAAGGTGAACTGTAAAATCTGAATGAGCTTTCAACAAAACTTGACTGTCTTTCATCTCACATTCTCCAGCGTTTTCATCCTAGTGCGCTTCAAATCTTACTAATCAACGTTATGTTTGTAAGCTTGATCCACCTCAAAGTCTCCTGGCGAACACAGGCTTTGCGATTACCCACTAGAAACTGTGATGCAGATAATCAGCCAGCTCAAAAATATCAACCCCATGCACAACTTTAATTCTTTTTCTCGAATACTTTGTCTTCGCAAGCACTAGTATCACTTATCGAGGCACAAGACCCTCGAGGTTTACATATGCCCTACAAACGCGAGAAAACGGCCATATAATGAGGATGATTCAGCCTGAAAGCCGAGGCCGATTGTTCTTCATGGCAGCTTTTATGCCTGTCGGTTCCTCAGAAAGATGAGCGCATTTCATAAACTCGGAACTTTCCGTTCAAGAGTCAGCTATGCTGAAAATTACTCCAAGTTTCAAGGATCTCAAGGCACACTGGTCACAGCTTGAAACTAAAAGAAAGTTGGAATCCCTCACGCTGGTACGGCATATAAAACTCCAGGACAAAGAAAAGTGGAAAATCCTCATCGACCATGCTACTATAAATCATCCAAGGTAACTTCGTGATGATCAACAGCACTCGAAGATTAGTAACTGCACAGTCAAGAGCAATTTTTTGTTTTCATCAAGTGTTTCGTTTAAATGTCATGGCTCTCACAGGGTCCAGCAGAGTAATGAACCGCACAGCACGTGGAAGCTAATTTTCAAATCTCATACTACATAATACAAACATGAGTTTAGATACTTGCCTAGAAGCTTAGCGGCAACTGGAGCTGCCATCTTCAGGCTCCATTTGAGAATCACTGACTAGAAAACTCAGGAGTTGCCACCGGTCGTGGAATTTTGAAGGATTGGAATGTTGAGATATGAAAAAACTTTCCATGTCTCATATGATCATTTGGTGAGCAGCTAACAGATCCGACCTCGAGATTCATGAGATATCGACTCAACAAAATATCCTAATTTTGACACGAATGAATGCGCTTGTAACGGCTGCGGCTTTATCCCATCTACAGTTCCACGGTGCTCGGCCCTTTTCGCCTGTCATGATGATAAGGAGCGAGATGGTGCTGTAAGCGCCCCTCTGACTGTTGGAAACTTTTCATTCTGGTTGATATCATTTTCATTAACGAAGCTTTCAGCAGTTCACAGACTCGCCTAAACATGAAGCCCTTAGGCGAATAATTCCATGTGTAGTGCACGTATATAAGTACATGTGCGTGTGCATGTGCATATGCGTGTGAATCCGTAGCTACCGAGAGGTGTGCATATAAAGAATGACGAGTCCAAATTAAGTCACACCGCCGTTGACGCATTACTAGCTTTTCTCTGGTGACTGCACGTTTGAAGAGACACATGACTTATTTTTGAAGCGTATGTGAACTGCCCTCTGTCGATGAAATGAAAAACGGCAAGTCCCTCTTCTTTCCAGGCGGTCCTTCATGCAAATGCGTCTAAGTGAGCGTTTTCCCGGGCGCTTATAGCTTAGATGAGCCGCTGAGAGTACCCGTCTCGCACTTCATTCAAAAATTAGGTTGTAGATCGATCTTAGCCGCCTGCTTCGAAGCCTTGTTTCAATTGGGTAATAACTGGCCCCAAATGGAAGGGTCGTGGATACGCCTTATTTATACCGAGGAGCATGGCCTTATCCCAGGATGCTGGATAGCGATGCAGCTCAGACGAAGGTATCCGCCTCCTCTTCTGCAGGGGCTACCGCCTTCTTGATTACTCCTTGCTCAACTCCTTTCGACGCAGTCCCACCTGTTTTATGCGTTCTGCATTTACCCGGAACTCTATGCAAAATTGGTGTCTCGACCCCCTTTGATGTATTTTTGGTCGAGTTCTTCGCGTTCAGACTAAGCCGCTTAAGCGCGGTAGGCAAGCTGGTGAATTTTCCATGTCTTGCTTTCTGACTGAGGGAAAGTAAATAAGCTCTCAGAGAGCTTGCGGAGAAATGTGCTTCAAAGCTCTCAGCGGAAATGCAGAAAGATGCGCTTCCATCCCCAAAGGTGACCCTCTTTTTCTCCATAGATAAACTCAATTCGAACAATGGAATTTCTTTGAGATTGATCCAGAGGCTCTACAGAATTATCTGTAGTGGAGGCGTTCGGAGTTGAAGTAATCGTGCGGTACCAATGGTATTACTCAAGCTATTGCTCTATTGTCATAATTCACACCAGTTGCAGCTCGAGAATTTGCAGCTGACATTTTACAGCGAGAGCACCTTGACTCTATCGACATTCCACCAGCACCGCAGATTCTGGATCTTTATACATAGTTTCGTCACTTGTGAAGCCATGATGTTTCGTTGTCAATCTGGGCCATTCTCCTTTATAATAACGGTATTCAAAGCTCACAGAATGGGTTTGCCGTAGAAAGCGATTCGAAAATTCGTTCAATTGTCTTGTCGCAGTAACAATGATTTGCAGAGATTAATCTTTTCGGACCTTAAGAGAACCCGACATTGTTTGAAACTTGTTCATCTATCGTTCTAAGAAATCGTTTGAAATCCGCAAAGGATCAACTCGCGCGTTTTTAGATTTTGTCATCTCAGCTGAGACTTTGTTCACCACGCACACTCGACGATTGAGAAGATGTACACATCATCCCAGAATTGATAAAAAGTGAAATGGTCTTTGGGTTTTCTTATGAAGCAGCTGGAAACCAAGCATTCCGCTGAATTTTTTTAAATCGTACGGGTATTTTCAATTTTTGATACTGTTTTTTCGTAGTCCAAATTTTATCGCGACCTCAGGACTATTTTGTCATACAGGAGCTACAAGGGGAAAATTTACAAATCCCAAACCAAAACTAACCCTGACAACTTCCGTCAAGACTTCTTCACTGTGACTATGAAAATGCGGTAGCCACGAAGATAACCAGCCTTGAATGGGTGATTTATGAAATTATACGTAGCGAGATAGTATTCCCAACTGCAGCTCTCGAAGAGGAAGAGGCTACTACGAGTTTTTTTTCAACTATGAGTGTGGTCGAAAATCCTCCGCCAGTTTTTTTTGCCATCTTCACTTTTTTTAGCATTGCAAGAGGGGGATAATGTCCACCCAGTCAAAGCCGCAGAATGTGAATTGCACTCATTTTTAAATAAACTGAACAAGGCACAATAAGAAATAACTATGAAATTACGAGAGTCGGAAGACCCAGCAAGCTACAATCAGCCAAAAACGAGCTTGTTAGGCGCATTTCAAATTTAGTCACGATACTAAATAAAAGAAGATATCAAATAAGCTTTTTGGCTTTCCAGAAGCTGCAGCTCGGGTGACCCCCAGATGCTCGCGCGACTAGCACAGCTGCATCGGTGCTCTTAAGCGTCAGTGTCATACAATTAGACAGATAAAGAAGTTTACAAGCATGCAAGAGCTCTTTAAGCACGTAGAAGGTATGCACCGAGAACGAGCGCCCTAGAAGAAATTCGTGGACACAGGTACTGGAGATACGAGCGTGATTCCAATGATTCATGAACACCCCGAAGCCGACATCTTTTGTATCTCTTGGAAGTGTAGTGTTCCCATTACTACAGCTTGTCTCAGTAATTTTGCACGTATTTAGGAAGCGCTCTCGCGAATAAAACATCCACGTAACCATCCATCTTCGAGCTCAAGATCGCGCTTTTAGGTTGGACGGGGGCACTGCAATGGCCTCGGCAAGCTTTAAACTGCCGAAACAGAGTTTAAAATACGCAGGCATGATGAGAGGGACTGGGCTCCTTCTTAGAATTAGTGCCCCGTGTTGTGAGCTAGATTGAAAATTTTAAGAGCTTTAGAACGTCACGGGAGATAAAGAAAAAGGCTCGCGAACGTTCCGTGTAGTTTGTATCTTGAAATTGCATTACGAACTCCAAGTGGCGAAGTCTCGGCGAGCTGCTTGTAGCTACCGACGCCTCAAACGCCTTCGCCAGCAAATTAAAAATCGTTTGTGCAGAGATCTTGCATCTTGAATCTCGCGTCTCGCATCTCGCATCTCGCATCTCGCATCCATGCAAGCGAAGAAGGCCGCAGTCGTATGCATGCAGAAGCGAGAGGGAGAGCTTCTAGAATATTTCTTGGCCTCCGATATACCGATATCTCGCATGGCGCTTGTTGTCTTGCAAATTTTCGATTGAAAGTTTAAGATTCACAACATACAATCGCCGGGAAAGCTTACGAAGGATTGCAGGTCTACGGGCTGTTTTAATCACTCGCCAATATGAACACAACTTCGATACGGTGGCACTACAAAAGAAGAACAGATCGATTTTGTTTGCATGCTAGGATATTCTATATGTGTCCAGTCTATCTTGCCAGGTCAAGATCAGCCCATTATGCATTCGCGAGGGCGAAAGAAGATTCGACATGCAAGATTACATCTCCTCACCATCTTAGTGATTATTCTTAGTTTCCCCTCGCTAGAAATCTAAAGGCCAGCAACACTTCCCAACTCAGCGTGTTTCGTTTGGCTGATTATACGCTTCACAAATGGGGAGACCGTTATGGCTTTTCTCTCAGAAACGTTAACATTTGACTGTTGAAATTGCTTGCTCTGCCATAATCTCTCAATCATCTCTAGTCGGATTAGCCATGGCAAGTCATTCGGATAAAAATTACTAATATCATATCTACAGTCTCTCGCGCAGATTACCGGCTTCCCGGGCGTCCTGCGTGATTACGGGTTACCTTAAAATCGTGCTTCGGCTCTGCACGCAATATGTATCTTACATACAGCGCGCATTTGCAGCAATAACGTTTCGCGAGAGGCGGGCGCG
>JAKUBD010000059.1:0-26794 GCA_030563125.1 Metschnikowia laotica
GCGCGTCCCATCCACATCCTACGTCTCTGAAAAACACACCCCTGTCCGATATGTACGGGCTGTTCGTGACCTCGGCCGGCAGTCTGGCCGCCGACAACTCAGCATACGCGCAGCGGCCGGGCAGCACGGCGACAGAGTACGGATCCGTGGCGCATGCTGCCCCTGGGGCGGCCGTTGCCAGCGCAGGCAGCGGAGGCAGCCCACCACTAGATAAGTCGTCATTTGCAGGCCGTGCCAGCGCCGGCGCCGGTTCTCCGCTTTCAGCCTCTCCGCGTCCGTTGTCCGGACCCCATATGCCTTCTTCCATGGGCTTATCGATGCCAATGGGTGCTGGTGCTGGTGCTGGCACTGGTGCTATGAGTGCAATGGGTGCTATGGGACCAATGGCACCGCTAGTTACGACTCGAGGTATGCACGGCCATCCGCCTAATGCCCAAGCGCAAGCGCAAGCACAAGCACAAGCACAAGCGCAAGCGCAAGCACAGGCACCGCCGCCTCCACATGGCAATGAAACAGACCTCAACTCCGCCGTGTCCTCCAACCACTCGCTACCGCAGTTGCTTCTGTACGTGCCAATGCCCGTGCAATATGGCGGACCGACACAGGATTATGGCGGGTACTCAAACTTTCCTCCCGGCGCCGAGCAATGGGACCAGCTCCCCATGGGTGGACGGGCTTCTGCCGACGCCATGTACCGCAAGGACATGAAGGCCAGCGGTGATGCTGCGCATGCCACTGCCGATGCCAGAGGCAACTCCAATGCCAATATTAACGCTGATGCATCTGGTGCCGCCAACACACCTAACGCAAACCCCAATGCACCCTCGAACATAGGCGCACAGGCGCCGGCCGGAATGTCCGGATCATTGAATGCTCTCCCCGGTGTTCCCGGCATCTCTGGGATCCCCGGCATTTCCGGCGCCCACAGTACGGTTGGCTCTTACACCGACACTAGCGGCTCAGCAAGAGAAGGAAGCGCCAGCAGTCCGGACACCAGTAAGTCAGAGAGTGCCGGCGGATCGCGGCGCAGCTCTGTCAGCAGCAAGGTGACGAAACGGTCCCGAATGGGCTGTCTTACCTGTCGCCAGCGTAAAAAGCGGTGTTGTGAATCCAAGCCTAAGTGCACAGAATGTCTGAGGCTTCGGTTGAACTGTGTATGGCCCAAGCCTGGCACAGAGCATAAAAACAAAACCAAAGAAATCAAAAGTCAGGAGAGCATGATGGACCACGACGTTTACGGCAAAATCAAGGTGCTACGAGGGATTGTCGAGTACCGCAGTGACTAGTGAGCTCCATATCCATTAAAAATATTCAGAGACATTTGGCGATACGTTTCGCTCGCACAGACTCATTGACTTTGAGAGTTGCCTCTCGCGATAACACGTCCTAACAGACACAAGTATTCACTCCTTATCAAAACATGTATTCACCTTTTAGCAGAACAAATATTCCCTCGTTAGCAAAACACACCTGCCACCGGCATCTGTGGAAGGCACACAAAAATGCATCACCAATAAACGTTCAGCAGTAACAGAGGGAAGCCAGCAACAAGTAGAGATCGGGAGGTATTCATGTAGAGCAAAAGAACAGAAGAACAGAAGAACAGAAGAACAGAAGAACAGAAGAACAGAAGAACAGAAGAACAGAAGAACAGAAGAACAGAAGAACATAAAAACAGAAGAACAGAAGAACAGAAGAACAGAAGAACAGAAAAACAGAAGAACAGAAGAACAGAAAAACAGAAGAACAGAAAAACAGAAGAACAGAAGAACAAAAAGAGAAATCAGAAATCTTACGATAGAGACTGAAGCGGGAGGAAAAACAACAAAATAGGGGCTTAACATGTTCAAAGACCAAAAAGGAATGAAAAAAAAAAAAATAGGAGATACAGAAAAGATAAAAATTTAAGGCAAGAAGAATCGAGCGACGAGCGAACCCATAAGACATATATTTGTTCTGGCCCGTTAACCAGAAACATCAACGCGAAGATAAAGCAAATACTCATCAAATCATCAAGGGCCCTCCATGAACATGGTAGCACGCGATCATGAGCCACTGCGATGAAAAATGCCATGAAAAATACCACCGGGTGCTGTGGAGATCATCAGCAGATTCCACGTTCGAAAAGGAAGTGATGCATTGTGTTGCGGTGCGGCTGTTCTTTCACATGATAAAGCCGCACGCTCACGCTCTATCGGGGTCGTAATATAGCAGCGTTACATGGCCGTTGAGTCAGCGGCGTGGAATCCAAGCGTTCGCGCGAAAATTTTGCGTGGGAAAAAATATGGCGCCAGTGGTTGTGAGATCTGGACCCCAGATTGCTTTTGGTATTGGCGGCTGCGCAGCTTGCAGGAATCTGTGGCCACGTGCCCTGTGCACACCAAAGACGTTTTGATTCTTGCGCAAGCGCGTCTGCACCTCGACGGCCAAGTATCAGCCACAACTTAAGAATGCGGCCGTTTTATGTCCGAGGGTCCACCGCCCACGGGTCCACAGGTTTTCATGCAAGGGATGGACGGAACAATTTGTAAGCACGTCTTTCACATTACGCACTGCGTATTGTGGTCTGGTATCTACGCCAGCCCGAGGGAGTGTAAATTCGCTCATGTCTATACGTTGCGGTGACACATTGGTGACGCCTTTGTTCCACTTGTGTTTCACAAGCGCCCGAGGGCCATCATGTCTCGCTGTGCTCTCGCTCTCGCGCTCTCTCTTTCTCGCTTCACGGCGGGAGGAAGCACCCACACAACTCGAACGTGGCGCCTTTAGGAGCTGGATTTGTTGCACTCTTGCCATATCTGGCCCGATCCGATGCACGCGAGTCGCAGCTGCGTCTCGCTTGATTTCAAGTCTGTTTCACACAAGCCGCAGTCCGATAGTCGTTTACTAAAAATTACCGATATGAATCGCTTATATCAAACCCATGCACAGGTGCCAAGATGAACAATTGCTGCTCGAGAGATAATCCGGTCGGACTCGGGCCAAAGCGCACCCGTACACCGCACACCACCATCGATCTCGTCGGTACGCCCTCACACCCTCACGCCAATCCACCCGACACCCGTACACCACCACAACCGGCCAGGCCACTAGGCCACCTTCACCTCCGTGCATCCATCAACACACCACACCAAACGGACCAACAAAATGGCATCCGAGTTGCCCAACCTCAGAGAGCGCCAAATAGGTACGTGTCAATCAGGCGTCCCCAGCGCCCTGCACCCGGCGCCCGTCGTCTGCTCCCGGAACCCACTAACCTCCAGCCGCTCTAGAGCGCATGCTCCACCTCAACAAAGACGGTGAAACCGACTTGACGTTGGCGTCGAAACACGAAGAAATCGTGTGGAAAGTTCTCGTGTTGGACCGCAAATCGCAGGCGATCGTCTCGTCGGTGCTCCGTGTGAACGACCTCTTGCGTTGCGGTGTCACGGTGCACACGCTAATCTCCGGACAGCGTTCTCCATTGCCCGATGTGCCCGTGATCTACTTTGTGGATCCCACCGTGGAGAACGTCAGCGCCATTTTCAAGGACTTGGAGGAGGACAAGTACGACTCGTTTTATGTGAACTTCACGCTGGCTATCCGGCGCGAGTTGTTAGAGGACTTTGCCAAGAAGGTGTCCTTGAGCGGCAAGGCCAGCAAAATTAAACAAGTGTACGACCAGTACTTGGATTTTGTGGTGACGGAGCCCAACATGTTCTCGCTCGATTTGCCACGTATGTTCTGTACGCTCAACCAGCCGCAAACGCTGGAGGACCAGATCCACGCCGCCGCCGCCTCCATAGCCGACGGGTTGTTGGCTTCGCTTATCACCATGGACCTGGTGCCCATCATCCGGTGCCCCAAAAACGGGCCGGCCGAGCTTGTGGCCACGCAATTGGATATGAAGCTCCGGGACTACATTTCCAACCTGCGTAATGCCCCGGCCGCTGTGGTTCAGCGCCGCCCGGTGTTGATCTTGTTGGACAGAAACATCGATGTGGCTTCGATGTTTTCCCACTCGTGGATTTACCAGTGCATGGTGAGCGACGTTTTCGAATTGCGCCGCAACACTGTCCGTGTGACCAAGTACGACGGCGCCTCGCCGCAAATCAAGAGCTACGACGTCGACCCCAAGGACTTCTTCTGGCGCAAAAACTCCCAGTTGCCATTTCCGGACGTTGTGGAAAATGCGGACTTGGAGTTGGGCAATTACAAACATGACGCACAGGAATTGACTGCCAAAACAGGCATCACGTCCTTGCACGACATCGACCCCAACGCAAACACAGACACGTCGCTCATCCAACAGGCCGTGGAGGCGTTGCCTGAGCTCACTGCCCGCAAGACAACCTTGGACATGCACATGGACATCCTCGCATCCTTGCTAAAAGAGCTCGAGGCCCGTTCTTTGGATAAGTTTTTCGAGGTGGAGCAAAACTTCGCCAACCAGAAGGTCCAGCAAGAGTTTTTGGAGCTTTTGAAGGCCGACTCCAAGCGTGACAACTCGTCCGACAAGCTCAGAACCTTTTTGATTTTGTACTTGCTCACCGACTTGCCACCGCTGTTTGTCGACTCGTGTGTGGCGGTGTTTTCCTCCAAGTACCCCGACGTCAACATGGACGCGTTCAAGTACATCCAGAAGTTCAAGCAGATCTCACGTCTTTCCAAAACCGTTTCGTTGAGCGACCCGGCCGCGTCCTCCAGCCGCAACATGTCTGAAAACAATTCAGCACTTTTCAATGGCTTGTCGTCCAAATTGTACGGGCTCACTGAGGGCAGAATTTCAGAGGGTATTTCTTCTCTTGCCAGCGGCTTGAAAAAGTTATTGCCCGAGAAAAAGTCCCTTCCTATCACAAACATCGTCGAGGCCATTGTTGAACCTTCCGTGGCCTCCAGCAGCTTGATTCAGGTCACCGACGACTACTTGTATCTTGATCCCAAGTCTCGTGGCGGCCATTCCAAGGAGCCCAAACGCCAGCAGTACGAAAGCACCACGGTGTTTGTCGTGGGTGGTGGAAATTACTTGGAGTACCACAACTTGACTGAGTGGTCTACACAACCCAACCAGTCGCCAAAGAAAGTGATCTACGGTAGCACAGACATCATCACCGCCAAGGAGTTCTTGCAAGAAATCTCGGAACTAGGAAAGCTGAATGCCTAGGCATAATGCTGGTGTCGTAGCTGAAGCTGGTGTTTTGAGTCTTGAGAATGGCTGTATCTCAATATAATCGAAAGTCATATTTAATTTTCTGCATTCTCTTCTATCGTCGTAAAAGTCTAAAGGTACCCTTGTGTGTTCTTCAAAACTTGCATTGAGCGAGATGAGTCCAAGAACAACATCTCGCACTCTTCAATGTCCGCAAGATTGATTTCGTTTCTGTTGGCTGTCTTGCTGAGAATGCCAGCGGGCGCCAACAATTGCAAGGCGTACCGCAACGAGCACTTCACTCCGTGCTCCGCCAACTTGTCTAGCGCCTCAGGCGTCACAAGCAAGTTCTCCAATGCAGCTCTCTTGGAGATGATGGTCTTGATCTCTTCTTGCTGATATGGCAACGTCTTGACAATCAAGAGTCTGTCAATCAAATCCGGAGGACAGCCGTGTGGATATTTCGTGTCGTCATCAGTGCCTCTCACGGTCGTCATACCTCTGTTGGATGCCAACACCACAATGGGAGCCATCGAGCTCTCCAAGGCTCTGTTCAAGTAGGTAAAGATCTCAATGTCCAACATGTTGACCTCGTCGATGAAAAGAACACCGGGGATCAACTCGGCAACACCCTGATCGATGTACTTGGAGACGACTTTGTTGACCTCTGATCTCAACTTGTCGGTGATCTCTGTCTTCTTGGGCTTCAATAACTGGCCCATCATGGAAAGCACATCCTGGCCTCCTTGCGGTCTGGCATTCGCAACGTCCAAGTCGTGCAAAGTCACCTCCTGGACAATCTCCTTCTTCTTGTGCACCTCACCCTTGGGCAAAGGCACGTATTCCTCGGCCTCCAAGTCGAACTCAGTGGCAAATGCATCGGAACGGCCAACTCTCTTGACTGCGCCGGTGTTGGCCTCGATGTAGATGACGTCTCCAATGACAACACCCTCCTTTTGAAGACTTTCGTAAATGCTTGGGTCCAAACGCAAACTCTTGGTGCCCTTAGCGGTCTTCAAGCCCACAATGACATGGGAAATGGTCTTGCCGTAGCCTCCCAACGGGTTTTCGGCCTCCTCTGGCGTCAACTCGATGACCTCTCCCTCGTAAACCTCCTTGGTCTCCTTGATTCTCAAACCAATGGCCTTACGGAAATTTTCCATCAACGCAGCGGTCTTCTTCACCTCGGCGCTGTATAACTCACTGCCGACGATGGGGCAGAACGGCACCTTTGGACCCAACTCCTGCGAGATGGCAAGCGCCAAGGCCGTCTTACCCGTGCCGGGAGCACCAGCCAACAAGATGGCCTTTCCGCTCATTCGTTTTGTTTTGATCAAGTCGACAATGATACCACACGCTTCACGGGCCTCGCCCTGGCCAACGAACCCGCCGTCAATCTTCTTGGCGAGTCCATGCTCGTCCAAGCCCAAGCCCTTGATGTGGGTGTGAGCGGCTGTCCGCGACTCTCTAGCCTGTGTGTCTTTGACCTCGTTTATTTGAACCATGATGACGAGGAAGTTGTGCGTGGGTGTTTGAAATGTTTCGATGCAAACGCTCGTATGAAGGATTGCGAAGGCGCCCTGCTGAATATGGCGGGAGGGTCGCGACATTTTATACTTGGATCATATTTGCAGCAGCAACGCTGCCTTTGGCTGTAAAAAAAAAAAAAGAGAAAGAAAAGGAAAAAGAAAAAGAAAAATAGGAAGCGGGATGTGGCCTTTATATATGGAGCGGTTTTGCCGTGCAGCCTCAGATAATCTAAGTTTCTTTCAAGGCTTGCAAGAATAAACCCACTCCTCCTGCTGCCGCCAGCAAGGCGACTTTCGCCAGAAAGCGCCTGGAGGCTTGAACACTTTACGCTGTCATCACTGTGATTTGATGATTTATGCTATTTATGGTTTGGCGTCTGGGCCGCTGAAATTGTGTCATCTCTAGTCCTCATCCTCGATTTCTAACTCGTCCACTGGTTCCTTTGGCTCCTGGCTCTCCGACCATTGGGTGACATCGTCGATATAACTCAAAATGGTGGCCACAGAAGTACTGTCCTTCGAACAGTCCAAGGGCAAAAACTGCACCATTCCAAAATCGTCCACCAAGTGTGCAATGGCTTTGTTAAGCCTGGCATATTTTGGGTTGAGTTGCTTCTCGGGATCAGACTCCAACACCAACGGATCCGGGTTCAAAAAGCGTTTGAGCTCCTTTCGGGACACTTCGGACTTGATCAAGTCTGTTTTCGAAAGAATGTTGATGTGTGGCAACTCAAGAAGAATCATGGCCGACATGGCACTTAATGCTCCACTGAAGAATTTCGAGCGATCCACGACAAATGGAGCTTCCAAAAGATACGTGGCACACAAGTTGAAGTTGAGTGACGTTTGCAAGTGCTTGGTGATGGTGGGTAGGACTGGAACATGCGTGTACAACTCGATCTGACCTGGACAGTCGAAAATCAAGTATTCATCGTTGTACTCGCCGATCTCCTCGTCCAACCAGTCCAAATTGTTCAAAAGGTACTCGAAGCAGTAAACAAGTGCTCCGTTGGGTCCGAGGTCCATCTCCTCCATTACATCCTGGAGAGAAATCAAGTCTCTGATGTCGACGGTGAACTCAAACTCCGTGGCCTCCGCGGCAGGATCCAAGTTCACGATGTGTGCACGTCGACCGATAGATTGCATGTGTGCGATGATGGAGTTGCAGAAGGTGGATTTGCCGGCACCGGCAGGCCCAAGCACCAAAACACCTACTCGAGACATGGCTTGATGAGATGCGGTGAGGGTGGAACTCGCATGTCGTTCATCTAGATGAGGCGTGCGCAGCCCAACACGCACCTAACTGTTTCGCGAAGAACTACTCACTGGGGGGAGAAATTATTCAATCGGGCAGGGCCTATTCAACCCTTTCGGCTCTATGAAACTAGACAGGTTCTATTCTCGGCACCAACAAGGATCGTAGTCGTTTTCCATTTGGATCAAGACGTCAATTTTGTGAGCTTTGAAAGCACTTTCACACTGCTGCCTCAAATAAGCGGTGCTTTCACCCCGGAACACTTGAATATGTATGTAGCCGGTGACGACGTTGTTTGTGGCCCAAAACCGGGGTGTGGTAAAAGACTTCACGCCCTTGATTCGTGTGAGGTCATTGAGAGCATTCCGAACGGCACTTTCTGTCTGGGGCTTCAATTTTAGAAGGAGTGCCGATGCCGTAGACTTGATAAGCGGAATGGCAGTCAAAAAGATGAGCACCGCAATGATAATGGACGCCACAGGGTCAAAGCCGGGCCAGCCAAAAATCTTGGTAAGTATGGTGGAAATAACAACACCGACAGACCCGAGAGTGTCAGCGAGTATATGAAGGAAGATACCTCGCATATTGTCGTTTATGTCCTCGGATTCGCCAGCGGCTTTTTCTTTCGAGACCGACAGTTGCTTGGAGTCAGCGTCTGCATGACTGTGGGAATGAGGTTCAGAGTGAGAATGAGAATGAGAATGAGAATTGGTATGGGACTGACAGTGGGAGTCATGCGTGGTGTGGGCATCATGCGGATCAGAATGCTCTTCATGAGAGGAAATGGGTTCAAGAGAGTGGGAATGGCCACCGTGAGAATGGGAATGGCCATGATTGAAAGCAAAAATTCCCACAACATTAACAAGTAAGCCCAAGAATGAAACAACCACCAATTCGGTTGTCTTTTGCAATGTCACAGGATGAAATAGGCGGTCCACAGCCTCGAAAACAATGCTTCCACTGATTCCCACAAGCAACACACCGTTAGCAAAACCGGCAAGGATCTCGAAGTTGCGAAGCCCGAAAGGATATTTGCTGTTGGCGTCGACAGGGTTTTTCAGTAAAGTGCCAGCAATCAAGCCCAATGCCAACGACGCACAGTCCAAAGCCATATGAAGGGAATCTGACAACAAACCGAGCGATTTGGAGGTAAACGAGTAAAGAAGTTGGACAAACATGAAAGTTGTGTTCAACATCAAAAAGTGGAAAATGGCACGGGTGTCAGAATGGGCGAGGATGTCTGCCAAAAACAGTGGGCGGGACGAGCTGACACCTTCCGCATCCTTTGCAATGGACTTGTCCACTAATGTCGCTGGGTCTACCTTTACCAGAAGCGGAAAAGCCACGTAAAGCGCCACAGCTGGAAGCGACAACGGCACAGTACGCAAGACAATACACTCCAAGCTGTAGGTCAAGAGCGCGGCGGCAACGATGGTGGGACGCAGCAAAAATGGCCCGTTGTGGACCCAAAAGCCTGCAATGGCAGCTGTGGCGGCGGTGATGGCCACAAACTGCGGACGGACGGTGGCCCATCCCGAAATAGCCAAGCCACAGAGGCCAGCGATGGAGAGAATAGCCAAAAGCTCCGGACGGGCAGCCCGCGGAGCCAAGGATGTCCGAGTTGAGCGGCGGAAGAGCACATACGACGCAGCAATAGCCACATGGCCCAAGATGGCGGCGCCCATGTTCACGGAGAGCTCACTGGAAAATACCACAGTGAAACCGGCGGATAAAGGAAAGCAGATCCACGAGCCAGCCAACAAGCACGCGTAAACGGACACAACGGCGGTGCAAGGGAGTAACAGCGCAGCCAAAAAAGCAAGGGCCAACGCAGCCAAAGAATTGATGGAGGGGCGGGCGGAGGCGTCTTTGCGATCGAAGAGACGGCCCGCCAAGTGTCCTAGCGCGCTGACAAGACAAGCAAGAAGCGTCAGCAGCAAAGCGGCCGCGGCAAAGGTCGGGATGTCGAGAATGTCGGAGCCAGAGCCGGCGTCAGAACCAGAAACGGAAAAACACATCGTGCTGGCGAGAAAGGCGAGCACGACAGCCAAAATAAGCGGTAGGGCCAGCACAAAGGACACGTCGGGGCGCAGAAGTCTTTGAGCGCATCCCGGCAACGGCAGCGGGCGCACAGGCTGTGGAACAGAACCCAGGCGCAATTCAGGACTGGGCTGAAGCACTGCAGCCGGGGAGGACAGTGTGTGGATAGACACGGATGGGATGGATTCGAGCTGTGGGCGGAAAGATGCCGGAGAGTCCATGGCGGGGGCTTCGGAGCAGAGGATGGAGGATGGAGGGAGGAAGGATGGATGGAGGATAGGAAGGAAGATGGAAGATAGGATGGAAGATAGGAAGGAGGATGGAAGGATGGAAGGAAGATGGAAGATAGGAAGGAAGATGGAGGGAGGAAACGGAAGGACGGAGGATGAAAAAGGCGATAAGAAAGGCGATAAAAAAGAGGATAGATGGAGGATGGAAAATGGACGGGTTGAAGGAGCGGATAAGATGGGGTGGCGGGTGCTGGAGAGGGATGTGGGCTTGACCAATGGAATACAAAAGTGGAGCCGGAGCAGCTGGTCAAGGATTGAAGCAGCAACAAGAAAAGCAGGCACGGATTGAGGAAGACGTAGCCGGTGTTGATGCAGTAGCTGCAGTAGATGGTGGTTCTGGCGCGCCGCGGCTTTCGACTTGTGGCCCTGGAAATCGCGGCCCGGTGCCTCAAGGCCCTGGAATTCGCGGCCCCAGAACATCTCTCGCCCCATTTCTGCGGCCCTAGGGCCGGCCGGTTCTCGCACACCGGTGGCGCAACGACGGCACTCCACCAACAATCAACCACCTCCGGTCAACTCTTCCACGCTCCACCCCATCAGTTCCTCCCTCTGCACACCCCAAACGCAAACCCGCAAGCAGTCATGGCCACGTTGGAAGAATTGGAACACGACGAGCTCCTCGACCAGGAGATTTTGTCCTTGTCCACACAGGACATCGTCAACAGAACAAAACTCCTCCACAACGACATCCAGGTGATGTTTTCCGAATCGCAACGTCTCTCGCACGAAAAGGCCGTGATGACCGAACGCATCAAGGACAACCAGGAGAAAATCAACAACAACAAACAGTTGCCGTACTTGGTCGGTAACGTGGTGGAGATCTTGAACATTGCCGCCGATAAAGAGGCGCTAGAACAGGGCGCCAACGTCGACGACGACGCGGCCAGCCTGCGCAAGCTGGCGGTCATCAAGACCTCCACCAGACAAACGATTTTCTTGCCACTCGTCGGATTGGTGGATCCCGATGCCTTGAAGCCCAACGACTTGATTGGCGTCAACAAAGACTCGTATTTGATCTTGGACACGTTGCCGTCCGAGTACGATCTGCGTGTCAAAGCCATGGAGGTCGACGAGAAGCCCACAGAGGATTACTCCGACATCGGAGGCTTGGACAAGCAGATCGAGGAGTTGATCGAAGCCGTCGTGTTGCCCATGAAACAGGCCGACAAGTTCAAGACGCTTGGCGTGAAGCCGCCCAAGGGTGCGTTGATGTACGGCCCTCCCGGAACCGGAAAGACGCTTCTTGCAAGAGCCTGTGCTGCACAGTCGGGCGCCACGTTTCTCAAGTTGGCCGCGCCGCAATTGGTCCAGATGTTCATCGGAGACGGTGCCAAATTGGTGCGTGATGCATTTGCCTTGGCCAAGGAGAAGGCTCCCACCATTATCTTCATCGACGAGTTGGATGCCATCGGAACGAAGCGTTTCGACTCGGATAAGAGTGGTGACCGTGAAGTCCAGCGTACCATGTTGGAGCTCTTGAACCAGCTCGACGGCTTTGGCTCCGACGACCGAGTCAAGGTCTTGGCCGCCACCAACCGTGTGGACACATTGGACCCTGCGTTGTTGCGTTCCGGTCGGTTGGACAGGAAAATTGAGTTTCCCTTGCCCTCCGAGGAGGCTCGTGAGTCTGTGTTGAAAATTCACGCCAGAAAGTTGAACTGCGACAGCTCGTCTGTTAACTGGCGTGAGTTGGCCCGATCCACAGACGAGTTCAACGGTGCTCAGCTAAAGGCTGTTACCGTCGAGGCCGGCATGATTGCATTGAGAAACGGCAAGTCCGTCATCAGGCACGAGGACTTTGTCGAGGCCATCGGCGAGGTGCAAGCACGGAAGTCCAAGTCGGTCAATTTCTACGCATAGTCGCCTCGGCGGCTCCTGTCCAGCGGATCTTCTCCGCCTCTTTACTGCAACCCGTCCAAACGTCGGGCCCCCACATTCTCTGGTGCTTATATTCCCTATAATACACGAACCACCGGCGGACAACCAGGTGTAACTAGTTTTTGTGTTTGTTTTTCTTTATTTATCAACCTCTCCAAGGAATTTCTATGAAGTCAGCCATCTGACACGCCGCTGCCAGCAGCCGGCTCAGCTCTGAGCCTTCTGCAACTCTTCACGTAACTTTTGGGTGAAATCGTCGTTGGCGTCGTCGTCGTCCCAATCTTCCTCCCAGAGCGCAGATTTTTGCTGGTTTGCGGGTTCGCTAGTCCAATTGGAGTCATCGGGAAAATCCTCGAACTCGTCGTCTTCTTCCAACGTCTTGATAATCTTCTCTTCTTTTTCTGCCATCGTGGTATAGCGGTGAAGTTGTAGCGTAAAGAGCGTCGCCTTCGGTTGAGGTGAATTGGGTTGCGCACGACTATGGAAATCAAGCGCTCGAGCATCATAGTGGTTTATGCGGCACAGGCTTTGACCACTGTTCGAGATTTCAGTGGTAGACAAAAGTAATAATCATAAAAAAAAAAAAATAAGAAAGAAAAATAAATAACAATAAAAAAAAAGGAAAAGAATTACTTTGAGGCAAGAAAGTGCTCTGGAGAGCATTTGCCAAACGCGGATGATGCAGCCTCGAAACAGTACTTGTGCAACAATGCGACACGACACCTTCAAGACACCACCGCCAACCAAAGGCGCTGTATTCTTTGAAACACATCTGAAACAAGCGTCTTACAGACGTGAAACAGATGGCAGTACCAAAAAGCGTTGGCGCCTCATTGCCACGCCGACGGGGCCCCCAAAAACACCGGCGCGTCCCGCCCAAGGCCCTCCTTTAACCTAACCGACCGCCGCCATCGTCGCAGCCGATCAACCAACGTGATGGCGCACGTGACCCGCCCGCACATCTCATATTTTTTTTAAACCCAAACCCAAATCAAGCCATATCCACGTAACTTGTCATGAAGGAGGTCGTCATCGACGTCGCTCCAAAGTGTATCAAGGGGCTTGAATTCGGAGCCCTTTCTGCCAAGGACATTGTCGCACAATCCGAGGTCGAAGTCACTACCAGAGACTTGTATGATTTGGAAAAGGGCAGAGCCGTCAAGGAAAGTGGAGCCTTGGACACCCGAATGGGTACGTCTTCGAACGCCGTGGAGTGTACGACATGTCACGGTAACCTTGCCACGTGCCACGGTCATTTTGGTCACATCCGGTTGGCGCTTCCGGTGTTCCACGTGGGCTACTTCAAGGCCATCATTTCAGTGCTCCAGTGTATCTGCAAAAACTGTGGTACGGTCCTTCTTGATGAGCAGACGAAGCGCCTGATGGTGGCGGACTTGCGCCGACCCAACATCGACAACTTGCGCCGCATGAAGATTCTCAAACGTGTCACTGAGCAGTGTAAGAAGCAGCGTCGTTGTTTCTCGTGCAACCACGTCAACGGTGTGGTGAAAAAGGCTGCTTCCGGTGCCGGTCCGGCCGCTTTAAAGATTTTGCACGACACCTTCCGTTACGTTGGCAAAAAGCCGACTCCTGAGAAGGAGTTGTGGACACGTGCATTTGACGGTGTCTTCGCTCGGAACCCAGAGTTGGAGAAGTTTGGCAAACGGGTGTCGGAGGATCTCAACCCGTTGAAGGTATTGAATTTGTTCAAACAAATCTCCCCTTCTGATTGTGAGCTCCTCGGAATCGACTCCGCCAGGGGCGGTCGTCCGGAAATGTACATCTGGCGTTATTTGCCAGCTCCACCAGTGTGCATCCGCCCATCCGTGATGATGGACAGCCAGTCCAATGAGGACGATTTGACCGTCAAGCTCACGGAAATTGTTTGGACTTCGTCATTGATTAAGGCCGGTATCGAAAAGGGAATCTCCATCAATAACTTGATGGAGCAGTGGGATTACTTGCAGTTGTCTGTGGCCATGTACATCAACTCGGACTCGGCCAACCCGGCGCTTCTTCCGGGTGGTATGGGCGGTGGTGGCGGCTCAAAGAGCAGCAAACCCATTCGAGGCTTCTGCCAGAGATTGAAGGGTAAACAAGGTCGTTTCAGAGGTAATTTGTCCGGTAAGAGAGTCGATTTCTCGGGCCGTACCGTTATCTCGCCCGACCCCAACTTGAAGATTGACGAGGTTGCAGTTCCAGATCGTGTCGCCAAGATCTTGACCTACCCGGAAAAGTGTACGCGTTACAATCGCCAAAAGCTTCAAAAGTTGATCTTGAACGGACCAACTGTCCATCCCGGAGCCAACTACGTTCTCAAGCAAAACGAGCTTGCCAAGAGAAACTTGAAATTCGGTGATCGTGTGAAACTAGCGAAAACCTTGCATATTGGCGATATTGTCGAAAGACACATCGAGGACGGAGATGTGGTTCTATTCAACAGACAGCCATCCTTGCATAGATTGTCTATTTTGTCACATCGGGCCAAAATCAGACCTTGGAGAACCTTTCGGTTGAACGAGTGTGTTTGCACTCCCTACAATGCTGATTTCGACGGAGATGAGATGAATTTGCATGTGCCCCAAACTGAAGAGGCTAGAGCCGAGGCAATCAACTTGATGGGTGTCAAGAACAACTTGTTGACGCCTAAATCTGGTGAGCCCATTATCGCTGCTACCCAGGATTTCATCACGGGCTCGTACCTCATCTCCCATAAGGACACCTTTTTCGACAGAGCAACGCTTGTCCAGCTTTTGTGCATGATGTCGGACGCGGATTTACAATTCGACATCCCTCCACCTTCGATTTTCAAGCCTGTGCAGTTGTGGACTGGTAAGCAGGTTTTCTCCTTGTTGATTAAGCCCAACAAAAAATCAAATGTTGTCATCCATGTGGATGCGAAAAACAAAACTTTCCATCCTCCAAAAAACAACTGGCCTAACGAAATGTCTCCCAATGACGGCTTTGTGGTGATCAGAGGTTCTCAAATTTTGAGTGGTGTCATGGACAAGTCCACTCTTGGAGACGGTAAAAAGCACTCTGTTTTCTACACCATCTTGCGTGACTACGGGCCAGATGCAGCCGCCACAGCCATGAATAGAATGGCAAAATTGTGCGCCAGATTTTTAGGTAACAGAGGTTTTTCGATTGGTATCAATGACGTCACCCCAGGCTCCGACTTGAAGGCGAAGAAGGAAGTCATGGTTGAGCAAGCTTACGCCAAGTGTGAGGAATTGATCCAATTGTACAACAAGGGCAACTTGGAAACCCAACCAGGTTGTAACGAGGAAGAAACCTTGGAAGCAAAGATTGGTGGTTTGTTATCTAAAGTCAGAGAGGAAGTCGGAGAGGTTTGCATCAGAGAACTTGATCCTCTCAACTCCCCATTGATCATGGCCACATGTGGTTCCAAGGGTTCCACGTTGAACGTGTCGCAAATGGTGGCTGTTGTCGGTCAACAAATTATTTCTGGTAATCGTGTTCCCGACGGTTTCCAAGACAGATCATTGCCTCATTTCACTAAGATGTCGAAGTCGCCACAATCGAAGGGTTTCGTTAGAAACTCGTTCTACAGTGGCTTGAGTCCACCAGAGTTCCTATTCCATGCCATTTCAGGTAGAGAGGGTTTGGTTGATACCGCAGTCAAGACCGCAGAAACCGGTTACATGTCCAGAAGACTCATGAAGTCGTTGGAGGACTTATCCGCGCTGTACGATAACACTGTGCGTAACTCCTCCAATGGTATTGTGCAATTCACGTACGGTGGAGACGGTTTGGATCCCATGGAAATGGAAGGAGATGCACAACCTGTCAACTTCAACCGTCAATGGGACCATGCCATCAACGTCACTTTCAGCAACTCAGACAAGAATCTCCTTCCGTATGAGGTTCTCGAAATTGTGGAGAGAGTATTGCAGCCTCTTGAGGCCAGATTGGTGAGATACGATAACCTCGGGCAAGAGGTGGACGCAGAGGTTGGAGAGCGCATCGAACTCATCGACCAAAAAGACGCCGAAAGATCTTTCTACAAATCCATCCGCGACTACATCACGAAAAAGGCTACGCTTCTCGCCAAGTACAGACAAAGCAAGGACTTGCGTCCATACTTGACGAAACTTGAGCTGGATAGTGAAATGATGGTTGACAATGACCCCCTTAAATCACACGCTGTTGCACAATTGCTCAAGATTTCTGCGAATGCAGTGACGACGTTTTTGGAGCAATGTCTTTACAAATACATCAGAGCTAAGGTGGAGCCAGGAACTGCTGTGGGAGCCATTGGTGCACACTCCATCGGTGAGCCAGGTACCCAGATGACGTTGAAGACATTTCACTTTGCGGGTGTTGCGTCCATGAACGTCACCTTGGGTGTGCCACGTATCAAAGAAATCATCAACGCTGCCAAGGTTATTTCCACGCCAATCATCAACTCTGTTCTCGTGAACGATGACGACGAGGTGGCAGCACGTGTCGTAAAGGGAAGAATCGAGAAAACGCTTTTAAAGGATGTTGCGTACTACATCGAGGACGTCTACAAAAACGACATGGCGTACTTGTCCATTAAGATCGACATGAAGACCATCGACAAGTTGCAGTTGGAGTTGACGCTTGACAACATCCGTCTCGCGGTGGCCAACGCACCGAAGTTGAAGATCTTGAACCACGAGGTGTCGGTCTACGGCAAGGATCGCATCAATGTGTTGGTGACGATGCGTGAGTCCAAGTCTGAGGCATTGGCACGCACTGCTGCATCTGACTACAAGCTCATCGACCGCAACAATGCTCTTTTCTTCCGGATGCAAACATTGAAGAGGGCCTTGCCAGACGTGGTGATCAAGGGACTCCCCAACATCTCGCGTGCGGTGATCAACATCCGTGACGACAACAAAAAGGAATTGTTGGTCGAAGGTTACGGATTGAAGGACGTGATGTGCACGGATGGTGTTGTGGGTACCAAAACCTCCACCAATCACGTGTTGGAGGTTTACGAGGTGTTGGGTATCGAGGCTGCCAGAGCATCCATCATCGGCGAAATCGACTACACCATGAGTAAGCACGGAATGAGTGTGGACCCCCGTCACATCCAGCTTTTGGGAGATGTGATGACCTACAAGGGAGAGGTGTTGGGTATTACCCGGTTTGGATTGTCTAAGATGAGAGACTCGGTATTACAGTTGGCATCGTTTGAAAAAACCACAGACCACTTATTCGACGCGTCGTTCTACATGAAGAACGATAAAATCGAGGGAGTGTCGGAGTGCATCATTTTGGGCCAGACCATGAGCATCGGTACAGGTGCATTCAAGATGGTCAAGACATCGCATGTGGAAGAAGAGCAATTGGAACCGAAGCCAACGTTGTTTGAAACGTTGTGCACGGTGCCCGCCGTTGCATAATTGTACAATATATAGAACAGGAATATGGAAAGACGCCGTGTGTAGACGCGGCCAGCGGATGAGAGGTTTCGGCGCCGTGGTGATAGTAGTGCCCCGCCCATGTAGACATCACAAACACATCACATCACAAATACCTCCGGCTCTATATCTAACCATGTCACAGGATGGACAATATTCCCACGTGCACTTTCTCCACCACCGCCAGGCGGTGTTTATGGAAGAGTGGAAGGAATACCGCATTCCTTGCAATGACATCGACACCACACGGCTTTTCGAAGAAACCGCCAGTCTCTTTCCCCAGTTTCTCATTGAAGAAGACGAAGATGGCGCCATTCCGCTCAATTCGTCGATCTTCGGCGCCAAGGTCCACAAAAACCGGAATCTCATGAAAAAGAAGGTGTGGACGGACCTCAATCTCGACACGCTAGTGGGTCATTCGGCCCAAAAGAAGCTTCCTGATAACCTCATCATGAGTACACTTCACTTGTCGCAGGCCGATAGTGAAGCCACGAAAGCCAGTCTCAATGATTTCCTAGCCAATGGTTACAATGTGGATCTGTCATTTAATCCGGAAGCCAACACCTCGAACGTTTCTCACGATGAAATCTGGCTAAACAACACCACAGATTACTCGGCCAATCATACCTTCAGCAACGTGAAGATGCGCTCAAACAGCGGCACCTTTCTGGGGCAACACAATTCGGCGATGCTGCTGGCAGCAATGCAGACGCCTCGCATCGGAAAAGTACGCCAGGCGTCTTCCGACAAGTTCCAGACGCCGATCGCCCGAACCATGCGGTGATGAACCGCGTGAACGGGGAAACAACCGGTTGTGTGGGTCTTTATTTTGAAAATGGACCCTTGTGTGGCCAACCAAGAAACGTCATTGGCTGCGAGAAAGGCAACCAATCCATCAAAATTAAATTGAACCTTCAATGGAAAGGACGGTATCCGTGGTCCGCTGGGCTGGTTTTGGAGATGATATCTACTTTCTGTGAAAAATTTGGTACTCACTGTTTATTAGGTTTTGACAGTTGTGGCGCGATCTTGACGGTGGTCCAAGAAGTGATTGTTGAGCGTCATTAAGGATATCACGGACATTTCTCCACAATTTGCATTAATTCGAACCTTTGGATGCCATCAACGTGATTTTGTCGTGCTCAATGTCATTTCTGATATCACGGAGCTTTTGTTCCCGGGCCCGGTTCCAATCGGCCCGTCTCTTCATCCTCACCATGGCCAATACAAACGTGGCCACAGTCTTGAATGTGGGCTTTTTTGCCAGAGTCAGTGTATTTGTCTTTGCGTAGTCGGGGTAGATGCCGCATTGAGCCATTTTCACCAAGTCGTTCTTTATCTGCTTGTTCGAGTTCTTGATCGAAGACACCATGAAGGAGTTGATGAGCGCCAAGTCGTTGCATCTCAAATTGATAGAGTAGAGTTTGGCTTTACAATAGTTCAATTCGTTCCGTAGTAATCGCGCTTCGGTGGAATTCCCGCTCGACGCATGTTCATCATGAAGCGTCGACTTTTTGAGTTTCCTCGACAACTGGTTAATCTGATCATGCAATTGCGAGTTCATCTTCTTCAACGTCGAGCTGTCTTCTGAGTCGCGGTTCTGTGGGCTGATCTCGCTCTGGCCGAGCTCGTTGATTCTGTCGGCCAACTTCGTGCAATGCTTTGATGTTAAGGCCAATTCTTGCGAAAGGCTCTTTGCTCGTGTCTCGTGTCTGTTCTTCTCCGAACGAAGAAGCTGTTCCTCTGTCTCCAACAAAGCAATCGTGTTTTCCAACTCAGATCTTTTCTCGTTCGATTCCTTCAATTTTGCTTCGAGGTTCTTCACCTTCATGCGATACTCTTCTGCAATTTTTGCGTCCTTATCGCTGTTGCTCAACTTGAGGTTGTTTAACTGGACTTTTAGTTCTTGGTTGGACTGCCGAACGTCTTCCATTTCACTCTCCAACAAGGCCACAACCGGTGACGTCCGCGAGCTGTGTGCATGAGCCTGCTGGCTTTCCTGCTCTCTGTAGACCTCAAGCTTGGTTTTGTAGTAGCTAGCCTCATCTTCGAGCTCTCTCCGAACTCTTTCGCTTTCGAGCTGAAGACTGCGAATCTCATAATCATGGTCGGCTCGCATCTGAAGAAGATCGGCACGGCTGATATCGATGCTCGAAATCCGGCTTTTGAAGTCCTTATTGAGCTCACGAACTCTCTCCTCCAATGCCTCCGCCACTTCTTGCTTTTCACGCACTGCTCTTTGAAGCCTGTTTATTGTCCGCGTTCGCTCTTCCAATTGACGGTCTTTGTCCTCCAACTCCAACTGCATGCGGTCCACCTGAGACGCTTGTCTCTGGTACTCAGAACGAGGAATGGAACTTCTTTGCGACTTGGCTGATTCAAGCTCCGTCTCTAAGTGGCGAATCTGGACGTTTAAAGCGTCAATTTGCAGCTGAAGTCTCGTCTTCTCGGCGTCCTCTCTCTTCCGGTGTGTCTCCTCTAGCTCAAGTAGCGCGGACTCGTTGTATTTCTGGGACTCGTTAAGTTCTGCCCGGCGCAACTTTGTTCGAAGAGTCTCTGTTTCGAGCTGTAACTCTGTATACTTGTGCTCTGCAGCTGCGGCCTTCTTTTTCAACGTCTCCGTATCAGATTCGGCGCTTTCCATGGCCTCTTGGAGAAGATTATACTCTTTTTCGTAAAATTCAAGCTTTTCTTCCAAGTTGGTCACCTCGTTGCGAAGACCCTTAACTTCACGGGTGCTTGAACTGGCGAAGTAAAGCTCATTTTGTAGCTCTGCCACAGAATCCTTCAACTGTTTGTTCTCGGAGGAGAGAGCAGCGTCTCTTTCGTCCAAGGCAGCGATACGGTCCTGGTAAATTTTGACGCTAGACAGCAGGTCGCTGCTGCGCTTTTCTAAAAGCGAGCGGATCTCCGCCTTCAACGCTGATTTCTCGTGCTCATACTCAGCCAACTGGTCAGACAAAGCAGTGATTTTGCGTTGTAGCTGATGTGTATCGAGATCGCGTGCCTCTGCTGCCATTTGGCTGTCCAGATGTGCCCGCCGAAGCTGTTTGCGAAGCCCATCTAATTCATTGAGCGCACTTTCAAGAGCCGAGCTCTTTTCCACAGAAGACCTGCTTCCGGAGCGAAGTTCGTCCAAATCGGCACGGAGGCGAGACATCTCGGACTCATAACGCTCGGCCTGGGCTCGGAGCAGCTTTGAAGCGGTCTGGAGCGCGTCCCGCTCGTTCTCAGCTTGTGAAAGTTCCCGTTTTAGAGCTGCTAGCTTGTGGGTGAGTGAGTTGTTTTCCCGCTGAGCTGTGTCAATACTTCGGGCGGCGTCAGATGCGCTTTCTGTTTGTGTGTTTTGGAGACGGTGGAGCTCGCGCTTCAACTCGTTGTTTTCCATCTGGACTGCGCTGGCCAGAGGGTCCAGCCCCACATTTTGTTCATCGAGCTTGCGTAGAAGCCGCTGGTTTTCGGCCTGAAGATGCTCCAACTTGTCAAGAAGGTCAGACAGCACGTTAGGCGCGGACAGCAGCGTATTGGCCTTTTCTTGGAGCTGCAGAAGTTCTCTTTGGAGCAAGCGAAGCTCATGGTCCTTTTCAGCTAGCTCAGCCTGGTACAGCGCCTTGAGTGCATCCTCGGCGCGCATGGCAGAAGGCAGAGTGGCATCGGGAGCCAGCACGGATGCTTTTGCCCGTTCTAGGGCCTCTTGCGTTCGGACGAGCTGCTGGCGCAATTCGACGTTTTCGTAGGCCATGTCTCGATGCTCCTGCGGCGACTGCTTGAGAAACTTGCTGAGCGTAGCCACCTCAATCTTGAGGTTGTAGTTCTCACCCGCAAGCTCCTTGTTTTCCGCCTGAAGCTCGACAATCGAGTTGCTGGACCCACCCAAGATTGGACGATGCTTACCGGCATCTGACCAGCCCAGCGGCACGCGTGTTCGGGCGGTAGAGTCGGACGCCACGCGGCGGGCATCTCGGCTGCTGCGCGAGTCAATCGAGTCGAGAGGATCGGTCGTGTCGTCGAAGGAAGAATCCACATAGGAATTGTTGATCTTCTCGGAGTTGAGCCGCATGGTGTTAGTGATGGCAGGCTCAGCGGGCGCGGGCGAAAGATGCTGCGCGGCAGACGAGGTGCGCTTTCCAATGGGCGTGAACTCGAGCCCGGTCCGCTGCATCCGCGTGCTGTCCACTAGCGACGTAAGGGAGAACATCAACGGTTGTGGTTTGTGGAGACGGGCGTGTTTACGTGAGTCGCGATGCATCACGTGCGCGGGCCATGAGCGCGTCGCATCGGCCAGAGGGCCGCATGAGGTGGAAGAGCCGTTCGTGTTTTTCGGTTTCTTCTGTTGGATGGCTTGCTCGAGCTGCGGTGACGCCACTTGCCAGGTTCGTCTTTGAGCGCGGTTTTTTTTTTTTCACTTTGCTGTTTTTTTTTCACTTCATCTCTTTTCTTTGTGTACATTGTGCAGTTATCAACTATTCACAACTTCACTCTCAACCATACTTCCAGCAATGGAAAAAGAACTGTTATTTGCTCTTTTCCCACAGGATCATTCGGCGACCCGCAGAAGCATGCACGGCCACCAAAATCAAGAGAATGCTCCCGGATTCATACTATGCTTTCTGTTCCTCTTATTTGTGAGCTGAAATGCACATCCTGAAGCGCTTGTTTCTGTCTTCGCGTGGAGTTGACATTTTTTGTTTGGAATTTCTGGTATTGCTCTGTATTCTTTCCTCAACATATCTTTTGAAAAACCCGCCCCAAGAGGGCTGCAGAACGAATAATTATAAGGTATGCCAGTAGAATGAATCTTCCTTCCTTAGACGATTTTGCATAGTTTCAGGTCATATATAAATGCGACGTCCTCTTCTGCATGACCAGATTTTCCACACATTGCATTGTTTTCTCCAGATTGTCATCTAGTGGCGTCATTGTTGTTTGCATTTTCGAATATTAATTAATATTCTACTTCAGTAAAGTGAAGCCGCCAAGGCCAGCATAGATTCGCCCAATCAGTGCTAGCAAGGCTTTGTAATATCGGACTCTGTCCAAACTGTATGCTCAAGCAGAGCTTCGCCCTTTTTCCTGAAATACAAAAGACATTGGTTTTCCAATATTCCAAAATGTCATCAATTCAACGACCATGAGACGAGCACTAGTTCTTTTGCACATAGCGTTGGCAGCATTTGCGGGCGTGACACCTGATTTCAGCAAAGATTCTGGCCCGAATCCATTACAACGTAGTTTTCCACACGAAGAAAGGGCTTCCCCAGTGCTCCTGGAGCTATTTTCAAAATTAAGTGGGTCCAGAAAATTAGCAGGACGAGATTTGCCTTCAAAATCCCATCTCGATGGCGTTCTTGTTTTTCGTCACTATCTTTTCGAAGTCAAGGCGACGTTGGGAGAAAACAGAACCAATCCTGTTTATCTCCAGCTCGACTTCCATCAACGCGGAATTGTCTTGCCAGGACTGACGTATTATGACACAGTGCCGGGTGAATATTCCCCTGATTATAGTGATGATGTGGTGCACAAGATCACCTTCGAGGAGGAATTGACCTCGTGTGACGTCTCCGCCAGCGACACCGGTTTGGTTTCCGATACCGCCCGTTATCCTGCTTTCGGGCTCAGTCCCAGAATACGGCATGACAATGCGGAAAACATTGTCTATCAGTGGCAAAGAGAAAACGCTATCCGCAGTGCCGTTGTTTTGATATTTCCTATAGGCCGGCCTTTCGAAGGGACGGTGGTAATTGGAACACGTTTCAGCGATACGCAGACCACTTGGAGCGATCTAGGCGATGTGGCCTCTGTCAAAGTGTCCAAGATCGAATTTGCAGACGCAGCCTTTTCCTTTAGACAAATGCGTACCGCCCAGATCACCGCCGACTTCTCGGTTATTCCCTACTACATGTATGACGCTTTTTTCGGTGGCCTCGAGTTTGAGGAACAAGCTACAGGGAAGCCTACTTTCCCCTGCGGCCAGTTGGATCAACACGCACCGTTACGGCTCAAAATATATGGACGTGAGGTTTTCGTACCCGTCAAGAATTTGGCATTGACCCACCCGACAATGCCTGACCAGTGCAGCCTCGTGTTTACACCCGGAAGTCAATCGGAGCTTGTGCTTGGGATGTCGTTTCTTTCCAGTGTTTTGCTCAAGTTGGATTACGAGAGAAACCTTTTGGGATTTCTTCCAATGTTTAATAGAGAGGGAGAACTCAGACACGATTTCAGAATCTAATAATTACCTTTCAGGATCCAGCCATGCTCCAGCGAGCAAGCCGTTCAAAAACGTGTATGCACATTGATTAAGTTTGTTGCCTCCTTGAACGAAGTATCTTGCTTGATTTACTCGCCCGCTCGGCTTTCGTGGACACATGATATCAAAGTGTTTACATCATCGGTTGTTTTGTTGTCTGTTTTTTTTTTTTAGATTGAAGCCCACTCAGTACTCTGCGACATGTCAGTTACACATGTGTCGTACTTCCTCTGCTTTAGACTACAAACCGTTCAGGTTTTTGCCCATAATCAATTCTAATTTGCACTCGATTGTTTTTTCCACTTCCCGGTTTTGCCATTTATGATTTCTTGCACTTTAATCTGTAACACATTTCTTTCGACGCTTCAGAATCCCGGTTTCGCTTTCACGGCAGAATTCTATTTTGATTAAGTTCCTTCCTCGGCGCTCTCTTGCTCGTTACTTTGCCGATTTCTACTTGTCTCTACCATTTATCTCCCAGGCAGTTCACTTCAGGTTACTTCCGCTGCATATTTTGTTCATTTAATATATTAAGTCCTTGACTAAATCAATCTAGGCCAGTCCCCCGTTACGTAAATTTACCTCTTTATTGGTCCCCACTTCCAAATTCTACCCCCATTTCCCTCCTTTCATCTACACGTCAGTCCACTGCTTTTCTGCCCACGTCTACGTCCCGATTGTTGTTGCATTCTTTCATTTCTATAACTTCCTCAAGAGTCCTTAAGTCACTTCCACCGTCACATCCATCTCTTTGTCCGCGTCAATATAAGAATCACACATGCACCACACAGTCAACTTGTGAGTACCTGGGGTTCCCAACACAAAGTCCATGGCAAACAGCTGGGATTCCCGGGCCACCTGTGCCTTTTTGATGGCGTACAACTGACGCGAGACGCGATCACCAACGACAATCCACCACGATTCGGTCTTTGCGGCCGGAAACCGAGGCGCCACCACAGTCAAATCTGCCTCGTCTTCATCCCGCTCGATCGTGACCGTGATATTTTTTGGCTCGCCTGCCTGAACGGGCTCGGAATCAAGTTCGTATTGCACATCCACATTTGGATAGTGATTGACGAAATCTGCCACGTCCTGAAGCCGGTCCTCATCGAGCCGGAGGACATCATCACGCTCGGCATCCTCAAGACTCATGATGTCATACACCAGGTCGGCGCCATACTTGGCCGCACGCTCGATAATGTCGCTCGAGATGTGGGGCAATTGCCGGAGCGGGCTCTCGCGTGACCACATGGCTTGCACAAGCATTTGAGATAAGTCCATTGCCTGCAACGCGTTGAGATGGCCATCGCTGGCAAGCGAGTCAACAACGGCGTGAGATAAGCGCAACATCTTGGCCACTACAGCCTTCTGGTCGGCCACCAACTCCAGTGGCACGCTGACGCGCGAGAGATGCGCCTGTAACAACAAGAATGCCTTGGCGTTCGGCGTGTCCATTTCAGTACCAGCCACTTTCAACGGCACTTGGCTGGCAATCTGCTGCAACTTCCGTGCATCGTCAGGTCGGACCGGAAGTTCACTTAACTCGGCAGCGCCACTGACACACTCGATAATGTCCTTCAAACGAGCCATATCCGCCAACTGTCCGATATTTTGCATCGTTTTGGAGCGAACGCCGTAGTGCGATGCTACCATGGCGTTAGCTAGTGGCACCAATACCTCTTCACCTTCCTCCTCGTCGGAATCATCTCCTGCTTCTTTGCCCTCTTCAGTCTCGTCGCTTTCCTCAATTTCAATGAGCCCTCCAGCAGCCAAATCATCCACCGTGCTTTCCACGAGTTCTGAAAGATAGTCCGACACTCCAACGTGACTCACGTCTTTGAGCCCATAGAAACTGGGGTTTTGCACCAATCGACGGTAGAAAAACGTGTACGTGATCCAGTCAATGCAGTCTTGCTTGGTCTGAAGCGTCCGTGTGGCGACCTCGGGCACAAACACGTCGTGCATTTCAAAACCCATGTTGCTTTCCACGGGCATCCCGTGATGCATGAACTCCCGATAATATCCAACCTTCGGACCATGCACAAACGCCTCCACGCGTCCGCCATTGCAGCAGCCCACCATATTCAAAAAGTCGTTGAGCGTATAGTCACCGGGTTGGTACAGATCAAAAGTTTGCGATCCAAAAATCGCCACGTTCCGGCCACCAGGTGCCCATTCCGCTGTGGCCCGCGTCCCCACCAAAGCCCGGAGCATACCTTGTTCAAACAATCGCTCCACAATAAGCTTGTCTTTGGGCGTCATGCTTTCGTGCAATAGCCCCACGCGTTTGCCTAGCAATTGCTGGAGTGCTGAGTCGGTGACACGGGCGACAGCAGCGGAGAATACCGATTCGTCTTCTGTCGGAACCAGCTCCTTCTCCGTCTTTGCTTCCGTTTTAAGTATCTCCGGCAACAACGCTAGGGCCGTTTTGCGGTCTGCAACGAAAACAATAACACCGCTATTCTCCGCCACAAATTCAGCACACGCCACCGCATGTGCTGCCACCCAGTTTGTCTCCTCATATGGATGGATCCTGATGGCTTCAATGCGCTGCACGCGGTCGAGAGGGCCAAAATTGTAAACGTTCTCTTTGGAGCACCCAAGCCAGTCTGCAAGCTCACGGGCATAAACGAGCGGGTGGCTGAGCGCCACAATCCGGACGGGTTTTTTCAAATTGGCACTCATGAAGCGGAGCCTCGTGAGCACGGTCTCATAAGTCACACCAGAAGTGCCATTTCCGATGCTATGCACGCTGGCGGCTACCACAAGATCGAGCAGCTGCACGGCTTTCCGCAGACGCCATTTGCGAGTCACAGCATCCACTTGCTCGGGTGTTCCAAGCACCAAATGGGATTGTGCCATAATGCGGGCATCAGCTACCGGCTCGCCGGTAAGCTTGGCCACAATTTTAGGCGGCGTAGTCAACCCAGAGAAACGCTTGGTCCAGTCACGGGCATGGCGGTCCACCAAATCTTGTGCTGGCTGGATGTAGAGCACCCGCTGTTTGTTT